>PVIA01004331.1:0-141665 GCA_004024845.1 Tonatia bakeri
AATATACATTATCTTCAAATGCACATGGAACATTTTCAAAGACAGACCACATGGTAGGACACAAAACAAGCTTCAACAAATTCAAGAAAACTGAAATCATGTCAATCATTTTCTTGGATCACAATGGCTTGAAACTAGAAACTAAACTCAAGGAAAAAACTCAAAAACATTCAGATTCATGAAGACTAAATTACATGCTATTAAACAGTGAATGTGTTAACAATGAGATCAGGAAGAAATAAAAAAGTTTCTGGAAACAAATGAAAATGAACACACAACAACCCAAAACCTATGGGACACAACGAAGGCAGTCTTGAGAGGGAAGTTCATAGCAATACAGGCTTACCTATAAAAGATTAAAAAATCTCAAATAAATAACCTAACTCTACATCTACATGCACTAGAAGAACAACAACAAACAAAACCCAGAGCAAGTAAAAGGAAGGAAATAATCAAAATCAGAGCAGAATTAAATGACACAGAGACTAAAAGAAAAAGAATTCAAAGGATTAATAAATCTAGGAGCTGATTCTTTGAAAAGATAATCAAAATTGACAAGCTTTTAACCAGACTTATCAAGAAAAAAAGAGAGAAGACCCAAATAAATAAAATAGGAAACAAAAGAAGAGAAGTTGCAACCAATACCACGGAAATACAAGAATTGTAAGAAACTGCTATGAACAACTATATGCCAAGAAATTGGACAGCCTGGGCAAAATGGACAAATTTTTAGAAACATACAACCTTCAAAAACTGAATCAAGAAGAAGCAAAAAGCCTAAATAGACTGATAACCACTAGTGAAATTGAAGCAGTAATCAAAAAAACTCCCAGGAGTAATCACAAAAACCTTGGACTGGATGACTTCACAGGCAAATTTTACCAAACATTTAAAGAAGAGCTAACTCATATCTTTCTCAAACTATTCCAAAAAATTCAAGAAGAGGGAAGGCTCCCAAACTCTTTTTTCAAAGCCAATATTATGTTAATTCCAAAACCAGGTAAAGACACAACAAAGAAAGAAAACTACAGGCCAGTATCACTGATGAACATAGATGATAAAATCCTCAACAAAATGTTGGCAATCCAGATCCAGCAATACATTAAAAAGATGATACACTGTGATCAACTGGGATTCATCCCAGGGATACAAGGAAGGTACAATATTCACAAATCAATAAACATAACACATCACATAAACAAAATGAGACAAAAATCACATGATCATATCAATAGATGCTAAAAAAGCACTTGACAAAGCACAGCACCCATTTATGGTAAAAACACTCAGTAAAGTGGGAAGAGAAGGAGCATTCCTCAACATAATAAAGGCCATATATGAGAGACCTACAGCCAACATCATACTCAATGGGCAAAAACTAAAAGCTTTCTCTTTAAGATCAGGAAAAACAAAAGCGTGCTTATTTTCACCACTTTTATTTAACATAATGTTGGAAGTTCTAGCCACAGAGATCAGACAAGAAAAAGAAATAAAAAGGTATCCAAACTGGAAAGGAAATAAAGCTGCCATTATTTGCCAACAACATGATAATATACATAGAAAAACCTGTAGTTTCCATCAAAAAATGACTCAATCTAATAAGTGAATTTGGCAAAATAGTGAGATACAAAGTCAATATTCAGAAATCAAAGGCATTTTTGTACACCAACAATGAAATATCAGAAACTAGAGGGAAAAGCCATCCACTATAGAAACAAGAAAAATAAAGTACCCAGGAACAAACTTAACCAAGGAGGTAAAGACCTACACAGAGAACTACAGAATACTGAAGAAAGAAATTAAGAAAGATACAAATAAATGAAAGCATGTACTATGTTCATGGATTGGAAGAATTAATATCATTAAAATGTCCATACTACTCAAAGCAATCTATAAATTCAACACAATCCCTGTTAAATTTCCAATGGCATATTTCATAGACCTAGAAGAAATATTTCAAAAATTTACATGGGCCCTGGCTGGTGTAGCTCAGTGGACTGAGCGCAGGCTGTGAACCAGGCATCGCAGGTTCGATTCCCAGTCAGGGCACATGCCTAGGTTGCAGGCCATGTCCCCCAGCAACTGCACATTCATGTTTCTCTCCCTCCCTTCCCTCTCTAAAAAATAAATAAATAAAATCTTAAAAAAAAAAAACTTACATGGAACAAAAAATGACCACTCATAGCTTCAGCAATCTTGAGAAAGCAGAACAAAGTAGGAGGGATCACAATACCTGATATCAAATTACGCTACAAGGCCACTGTACTCAAAACAGTCTGGTACTGGCACAAGAACAGACACATAGATTAATGGAACAGAATAGAGAGCCCGGAAATAAACCTATGTCTCTCTAGTCAATTAATATTTGACAAAGGGAGCAGGAGCATTAAATGGAGTAAAAATAGCCTCTTCAATAAATGGTGTTGGGGGATCTGGACAGCTACAAGTAACATGCAAAAAAAAGAAAAAAGAAACTAGACCACCAAATTACACCATACACCAGAATAAACTCAAAATGGATGAAAGACTTAAATATAAGTCATGACACCATAAAAGTCCTAGAGGAAAACATAGGCAGTAAAATTTCAGATATCCTAAGAAGCAATATTTTTACCGATATATCTCCTACGGCTAAGGAGATAAAGGAAACAGTAAACAAACTTTGATGGGACTACATCAAAGTAAAAAGCTTCTTCACGGCTAAAGAAAACATCATCAAAATGAAAAAAGAGATCCAACCATTTTTGCCAATGATACTTCAGACAAGGGTTTCATCTCCAAAATACATAAAGAACTCATACATCTCAACACCAGGAAGACAAACAATCCAATTAAATGATGGGCAAAGGACCTGAACAGACATTTCTTCAAGGAGGACATACAGAGGTCCCATAGACACATGGGATGCTCAACTTCACTAGCCATCAGAGAGATGCAAATTAAAACCACAATGAGATACCACCTCACACCGGTCAGAATGGCCATCATAAACAAGTCAACAAACAACTGTTGGCGAGGATTTGGAGAAAAGGGAACCCTAGTGCACTGTTGGTAGGAATGCAGATTGGTGCGGCCACTGTGGAAAAGAGTACGGAATTTCTCAAAAAAACTAAAACTGGAACTACCTTTTGACCCTGTGATTCCACTGCTGGGATTATACCCTAAGAACCCTGAAACACCAATTCAGAAGAACCTATGCACCCCTATGTTCATAGCAATGCTATTTTCAATAGCCAAGTGCTGGAAACAGCCTAAGTGCCCATCAGTAAATGAGTGGATCAAAAAACTGTGATATGTTTACACAATGGAATACTATGCAGCAGAAAGAAAGAAGTAACTCCTACCTTTCACGACAGCATGGATGGAACTGGAGAATATTATGCTAAGTGAAATAAGCCAGGCGGTGAGGGACAAATACCGTATGATCTCACCTGTAAGAGGAACCTCATGAACAAAAAACCCCTAATGAGCACAACAGAACCAGAGGCATGGAAACATGGAACAGTCTGGCAGAGACCAGAGGGGAGGAAAGAGAGGGATAATGGTGGAAAGACGGGGAACAGACTACTCAAAGAACATGCATGAATGACCCATGGACATGAACAACAGTGTGGGGACTGACTGTGGGATTAGGGTTGGGGGTAATGGACTCAGAAGAGGAGGGCAAAGGAGGAAAAATTGGGACAACTGTAATAGAACAACAATAAAATATTTTTTAAAAAGAAAGAAATAGAACAAGACCTGTCCCTGAATAGCTCTCAAACGTATGTTGTTTTTGTTAAGTGTCCTCCATAACATATGTGAGGTAGCACCACCAAGAGCCCTTACCATGCTAAATTGCGGACAAGCTAGTAGACCAGACACAGAAAACTATTCATACACACATACCACACAGGAGAGGACCTTCGCTTGCCCAAGCAGAGCAGCCACAAACCCTGACTGACTCTGAATTGTCGACTGTTCCCTTGCATCTCAGCACTATGACCGGATGGCTGTTTTCTCTTGAGGAAGCAAGGCTAGAGCAGCACAAATATTCGGGTGGACGGCCAGGCCACAAGTCAACATCTTTTACACACATCACTGTGGACTCTGAACATTTTAATTCCTGAATGACGCTATCTGTTTAGATTTTAGTGAGAATAAATGCATGAAATGAAATCTGACTTGAAAAAAGATAAAAATGAATTAAGTACATTGATACTCGTGGACCAGAAGTGAGAACAGCTTGCTTTCTTCCTCATCTCTACTTTGATGCTTCCGTGTTATTTATCCCCGGACGAAACAAGAACACTCAAATCGATTCTCCTTAAGACTGAAGAATTCACCTAAAAATGCCCATCTTTATTTGAGAATCTCATCAACAATTTTTTCTCCCCAAAGGCTTTGTGGAGAGCTACTTTGTCCTGCTCTTCTTAGCAAATCCGGAGCTGCCGACTTCTTGGGACAAAGTGGAGCAGCCTCCAGACTCCCCCGGTTTCCAGCGGAGGCGGACTCCTCTCCTTGGCTGGATGGGGACAAGCCTTCCACAATATGGATTTCCTTGTCTGCACTCCCTCAGCTGAGCCACGCCCCTCATCAGAGCACAGGGCCGCAGTTATATGACGGATCAGCCCAGGAAACAGCTAGTCATGCATCACAGAGGCTCATGGATGTCTGCCGAACAAAGAAATCCAGCTCTGGGGAACTTTTTGGCCCAGGTTTTCTCTCTGTCCCGGTGGAAAAATCAGGTCATTTCCAACGGGTCCTGTAGAAAACCAGTGCGAGCATCACGCAGGCAGGTGTGTTTAACCCAGTCCATTGCTTTATCTTCTCACATCCACAAATGCTATTTTTCATACCAGCTGCATCCTAAACCCAGAGTTAAGATGGTGATTAGTGGTGGTGGTGGGTGTCTCAGTAGGAGCTTTCTTGAGAAGAAAGGGCTTTGATTGAACCAATGAAAGCTGTTGCCAGGGAACCAGATGCCATGAACAGGCCACTCCAGCAGTGTAAGAACACAAGCTGGGAGTGCTGGACTGAGCAGTAAGTGTACTTGGCAGCCGAGTCCTAAAAGGCCTGTTAACCCTTTGTGTACCTATGTCTAGACAATGAATCAAGAGATAGATTATCATAAAATCTGAAAAGCTACCCCTGCTAGCAGTATCTCCCACTGGAAGATACCATTTCAAAGATGTTCTCTCTGCTTGACTGAGCTGCCCCAGGAAACCTGCTTTGGAGTGGATGGGCGTCAGAGGTGGACACGCACGAGCGCTGGCTGGGAACACGAGGTTCTTCCGAGGGCATTGCTCATATCTGATCTCACCTGTTGTAACATGATCGATGCCTCTCAACTTGTGGTAGAGTTTTGTCTGGTCTTTTGGCCTCTGGAGAAGGGACTTTGCTGCCCAAGGTGGGTTTGCTCTGTGAGATAAGAAAAGCTAGTTCCCTTCCTCCTTAAATGTCTACTTAAGAGCCTCCTGGGGCCAGCCAGAGGTTGCCTGGAGGAGTGTGGGCACCAGCTGGCTCTCTGAAAAAAAAGGGGAATAGGAAATGGTTCTAGGATGTGCCTTCCAACCTGCCTCCAGGGGATACCATCCCATCTTGCCTCACATCTTCCTCTCCCTCCTTTCTCCCTCATCAGTCCCAAATCCAGGCTTCTTCTCTGGGTCCCATTGCTGCACAGCATGGTTGAACCAACCTCTACATAGGGACCTGCATCTTAACTCAGCTCCCGAGGAGACCTGAAGGCTTTCCCAAAGGAAACTACAATGGTTGGATAACAGGCAAGAAGGTTAGCCTATGGGTTAGGGGCTCCTGGGTTTGCAAGGTGAGTTCTAACAACTCATAGGCCTTCGGGGGAAATTTCTTCAGGATCCAGGCTCCTGAACTCCCTTTCCTGTTCCTCAGACTGGCTTCTCCATTTCCCAGACTGCTCACCTCCTGGGGCTGAGGGCGGGACATCAATTTGTACATAAAAACCTAATTATTGAAGGCAGTTAGTGGGAAGAAAATTTGCCTATGTCTTGGGTTATGAATGCAATATACATGCCCCATAAAAAGATATGTTTTACACATCAAATTAACATTTCTTTTTAAAATGGTTAGCAGAAAGCTCACCAATTTTACTCTGTGGTAATTAGAAAGCATAAAAACTCTTCTCATCATAGAGTTTAAAGAGTGAGCTGTGAGCCAGGCACAGAGCAAAGGCTGGTTGTGCAGCCCAGCAATTTCTCATCCGCTACACGTGAGATTCCCTAGTGGGAGGAAATGGCTCTCAGAGCATGATTTTATGCAGCAAAACATCACTACTGTGTGCTAATTGTGGGGAGAATTCGTGTGTGTTGTGAATTACGGAATGAAATTATTTGGTAAACAATGATTTCTATTTACTGAGCACATACTATGTGCCGGGTACTACCCTCAGTGCCTTACATAAATCATTTTATTTGTTAATTAAATTAACATCACTGTAACAATATTTAATGAGAGTCAAGTGAAAAAAACTTTGCCCACAAGCATACTAGTGACATAGATAAAGCTGATCTGTCCTGACAATTCAAATCACCCCTGTTCTCGTCTCCCTCCATGGGTTGGTTTCCATGAAGGTTTGTTACTTTTTTCCCCAGTGACTGAGCTGCTAGCCAGGCTAGTGATTGATTTTCCTCATGTTACAAAAGCACCAAGAATGTGTGATTTTTATTTCTCCTCCAATCTTACTATCTTTCACCATAAATTTAAAAGCTTGCAATTACTATGAGCATGTCTGCTAATAAAATGAAGCCCTGAGCGAAAGCATAGGTAAATAGAAGACTCCCAAAGCAAACTTTTCAGAAAGACCTAAAATAAATAGCTCTCTAGTCCCCTCCCTCCTGAACTAGGCAGGCTATGTAGTCATAATTTATACTTAAGGAAAGAAAGGAAGCAGAGAGCCGTCAGTGACACTTTCTCCCTTGCTATGATTCCAGAGTGTTCTTTATTGCCTTCTGCCTTTTCTTTCAACCTGACCTGGCCACATGAGAAATCAGCCCTCTGAACAAGCCAAGTAACCTCTCCTCAGCAAGCCTGGAAGCATCCAACAAGTTTAGAAGGCTGAATCTTCCACACTGATTCTCTTGGTGCTTTTTCAGTCTTCGAAAACCAAGTTTTCATTAAGCAGAGTCTTTAATCTGTACTTTGTATTAAGCTTTGTACTATAAGCAAACTACTAGCTATTAAAATGGGCTTTGACATAATTCTCTTCTTCCACACATCTTACATACTGGCTCAACAATCAGTACATTTGTCTGGGAATGTTAAAAAGAAAGCAACAAATATTTATTCAGCTGTTATGTTATGAAAGGGGTGCTGTGGGAAGTGCTAAGAATTATAAGGTCTAGTCCCTACCTTCCAAAGACTTACAGTCTAGTTGGGAGTATAAAACAAGCAGATGGAAAGCATCTTAATAATGGAAGGTGATGCTGATTGTCCTAAACATGCCCATATTTTAAAATATTCTCTGTGTTTGGTGCTTATGGTAGATAACCAGAAATGGTTCTATAAACCTTCATTCCATTTTCCCTCTATGGCAGGTTAGAAAGCTAAAAATGTGATTTCCTAAAGTCCTTTGAAACTAAATTAGCAGGGTAAAGTGAGGAAAAGAAAGATAAGGCAATAATGACTGTTTCAAGCCATCCATTAGCTCGACACCGATCCAGTGTCCCATCACCAGCTTTGTGGCTAAAGAGAGCACTGTGGTAGCTTCAGTCCCAGCAGTTTTTGACTGCTGGATATCAGCCACGATGTAGCTTCTTATGAATGGATGTTGTTACTCTGTTGCAGAAGTGGGATGAACAGCCGGTCGGGGTTGGGACAAGGTCCTATACCACCTCTGGTTCACTGGGAGGCTTTGTGCAAATCATTAAGTCTCTTTGTGCACTGATTGGTCCTCTTTGGGTAACAAGGACAATACCGATGACTCTTCTTGTGGACTTCCCCTGCAGGTGAATACAATTCCTGGAAAACACTGTCACCGCTATCCTTTAAAGGGAGGAAGTGGCCATATCCCATAAGCCATTTCCCCAGAGTAGCATCCATTTACCCCAAGTACTTCGGAGTGAGGGACAAAATCCTGGATGAAGTGGGGACATGGCCACCGGATATGTAGTGGGGACATGCCAAAGAAGCATCTCTTTTCTTTGTTTCACGTGGTTTCTATTTATTTAGGGCACCATGGTTATTCATAATGCTTTACAAACCATAAAAACAAAGTCTCCACCCTGTAGAACTGAAAGTGTAATTTAAACAGACGAGCTGCATGGGCCGACAGGTCGGGCATGCCGGGAGATGGGATTGGTGTTATATAACATGGGTGTGGAGGGTTTCTCCTTGAGTTATAAATACTTTCCAGTTACAAGGGCCTTTCATCTGGGATCCCCAAGCACTTTAGAATAGCAATAATCTCGATTGCTTTCTAAATGCACTTTCCATAAACTGCTGTGGGGACTGAGTAAATGCTTTTAAATGTCTATTAATTGATCTGTACATCTGTTCATTGTCCATGTTAAACAGCGTGGATGTAAACAGGACAGTGTAGGAGAGGCCTGCTTCGGACTGTAGTCTCGCCACTCGTAGATTACAACCCCGGGGGCCTGATAGCCTGGCCCTGGTGTTGGGAGGGTCAGATGGGCACCTGGGTATTTTCCCAGGTGAGATGCTCACTGAACTGAGACTCAGAAAGGTCACTTCCTGGGGGCCTGGTTCATCATTTATGGGTGAGTTTATATTTCCGTGTCAGGTGAGTTCAGAGGATGACTTTCCCTGGTGAAACTTAGAGAAATTCTTTGGCTGACATAGTGTTTCTCCTTTGGGTACCAGATGCTCTATCACTTTCCTCTCTTGCTACCTACTCTCTTCCATGAGCAATGGCATTTTCAACATGGCAGCACTTATATTTCACTGCGGCTGGTATGGTGTTCCCCCTTTTGTCTCATTCAAAGGCCATTTAGCAGGCAGTTTACTGCTGATCCATTTGACAAATTCATTCAAATCCAAGAGAAAGTTGGACTGGGTTGCAAGGTGCTGAAAGTTCACCCAGAAGTTTATGAGATAAGCATCTCTCATTCTACCTATCATTTACATGGTTCTCAGAGTTCCCTCTAAAACCCAGATACAATATCATCACCTCCCTGCTTTAAAAACTCTACCTGAAGAATAAAGTCCAAAGTTCCTTAGCAGGATACATGTGGTCATCATGGCCTTGGCCAACTGGCCTTTCTCCCTGGCTCCATCTATGTGCACATGATCCAAGGCTTTGGCTACACCAGAGAAGCTGCCCCTTCCCCAGAGACCTCAAACTTTCATGTCCATGCCTCCTGCAACATCCTCTTTCATCTTCCCTCCTTGCCATACTGTCCATTAAGGCTCACCTCCAGTATCCATCATCTAGGTAGCCTTTTCTACAGGGCCCCCACCATCCATCTCCCCTACACGCACACACACATGCCCTGGCCCTTGTCCCAGAGCAGCTACTTATCTCCACCTCCCTTATCACAGCTGTCATGTCATCTTCCAGGTACTAGCTCACACACACCTGTCTTCCCACCCTGCCGGGAGCTTCTCAAGGGCAGGAACCGTGTCTCCATAAAGTAGTCTCTCAGTAAAGTTGAAGGTGCTGAGAAGGGGAAGGAAGAGAGCAACCGTAGCTTAAGACCCTTAGAAACTTTGTAGGCTTTTGTCTCGCCTGCTCCAAGGAGGTCATTCCACAATAATGCTGACCAATCGGCTTTCAGATTATAAAATGCTAAATTCTATTTTTTGTTCTCTTTACTATAATTTTTTATATTATAATTGTGGTTAAATATGCATAACAAAGTTTATCATTTTAATCATTTTAAATGTGATGGTCATTGACATTAAATACATTCATAATATCGTATAGCTATTACTACCGTCCATCTCCAGAACTTATTCATCTTCCCAAAATGAAACTTTGTGCCCATTAAGCACTAACTTTCCACCCCCTCCTCCCATATCCCTTGGCAAACTCCATTCTGCTTTCTGTCTCCAGGAACTTGACTACTTTAGGTACTTCATATAATTATAATCAAACAATATCTGTCCCTTTGTGACTGGATTATTTCATTTAGCATATGTCTTAAAGACTCACCCCTATGGTGGCACATGTCCAAATTTCTTTCCTCTTTAAGGCTGAATAATATTCCACTGTGTGTACATGCCACGTTTTCTTTATTCATTCATCTGTCGATGGACACTTGAATTGTTTGCACGTTGGGGCTATTGTGACGAATGCTGCTCTGAACATAGGTGTTCAAACAGCTGTTTGAATCCCAGACTTTATGTCTTTTGTGTTCTATACCCAGAAGTGGAACTGCTAGATCATACAGTAATTCTATGTTTAATTTTTTGAGAAACTCTCATACTGTTGTTCATAGCAGCTACACCATTTTACATTTCCACCAGTTTCTGGTGGACAAGGGTCTCAATTTCTCCGTGTCCTCACCAACACTCATTATTTTTTTTTATTTTGTTCTTTTCCATAATAGCCATCCTAATGAGTGTTGAAATGCTATTTATTGTGGTTTTGACTAATTTCAGTTTTGTGGCTCTGCATTCACTGTCTCCCTTCTCCATAAGAAACTCAATCTAATTATGGAACATCACTTCTGTTTCTTCCTTGTGAGACTGGAGCCAGCTCCCTGGGAAAGGCAGGACTACAGAGGGAGATGGGAAAGGAAACTGATAGGCTTCTCCCCACAGGTCATCAGTGGGCACGCCCACAAGACTGCCATGGAGGTCCCACAGAACGGTGACGGGACACGTGGCTTTTCCAGGCCAAAGCAGGCCATGCATCACCAGCAAAGGCATCTTTCTGTTCCTCAACACTCCTAAACCCCCATCCCTGCCTCCTGTCTTCCTCATTGTGTCAGCTCGAGGAGAACCAAGCAGCCCAGGCACTGGAGTGTTTCTCAAAAGGGCTGCTACTAGCCTTCGAAGTAGGACAAGTCTTCATTATGCAGGACAGCCCCACACACCACAGAACATTCATCATCCCAGGCCCGTGCTTACTAAACGCCAGCAGTGGCCTCCAGCCGTCATAATGCACCCCCACCTCCATCTTCCAAGTACACCCACTCTGGAGATGAGATTCACCCAGGTGAGAACCAGGTGTGCAAGAGAATCTGGAGATCTCAGTATCTCACACTCGTGCAAAGCAGTGACTAGCATCAAGGGCCTCATGAAAACTGGAGGAGATGCTGATGCTAGCCAAGGAAGGTGTCACAGGCTGCTTTAGGTGACCTTGACAACTCCTCTGAATCTGTCAATGGTGAGTTGACAGTGAAAGGCTCTCATATCAGAAGCAAGAAGACTCTCTAAAAGCAAGATGAGTACTGTTATAACAGGAAAAATATCTCAACATGCCTCCCCCATCTACACAATTAGGACTTGAAATCTGATCCTGGTCCCTTCAATGTCCATTTGACCATCCTCCCCGTGAGTGAACACTGCCCTCAGCAGTCTCCGCCTTTCCTGGGCTGGTTTAAGGGACTTCACCTCCCAGTGCTGCCATAGCAACCGGGGAAACAACCTCCACTGCCGTGAGAAGGATGGTGCTTGGGGCCGGTAACAGAGCAACAGGACCCAGGAACAACAAGGGCCCAGGCGAAGGGGAGAGAGGCTGCCCGGAGAGTAGACAATCCAGGGCTTGAGGAGTTGGGGTTTGCGGTTTATTTTTTCTCCCGACAAAGACACATACTGTCTAAACTGTGTAGCTGGTTGTTACTAAGAAGCTGCTGTATGAGGGGAAAATGTATTTAATAAAAGGCCCAGTGTTTGTGGTCTTCTTGGGCTCCCCGCTGAGCTCAGGAAACCTTGAGGTGTGACCAGTTTTCAGCCTTCAAAACCAAGATGAACTGCCCTTGAGAAGGGCGGTCAGAGGGAAAGCATGTTCACGCTCTCTATCCTGAGCCGGGGACATGGGAAGTTGGTCCAGAACAAACAGAAGTTAGAAGTCTATTTTGAACCAGAGGTGAGTTTTACAGCTGAATAAAGGCATATTTGGAGGGGTGGGGGAGGCATGCTCTAGTTTTCCATTTGGAGCTGAGCCACGTGTATCTTGGTTTGCTTCGTTAGTGAGGTGGTGGGGGTCAGTGGCAGATCTCCCCTCCTGGGTAAAACTCAAGAGAACATCGTAGTTTGCCTGATATACCAAGGTTGCCATGGGGACCCTCTTCCTTCACCTTGCACACTGACTTGCAGCCTCATTTGTTTGAGCCTGAAGGAGATGCCAGATTGCCTAGAATTTGGCTGATTTGGTTCAAGACAAGAATTTCCAGCTGGGCTCTAGGCAAGCTGATGGCTACTGGGTGTTTAGAAGCTATGCTCTGTAGTTGAGATGCTGTGTGTTCTCATCACTTCAATGGTTTCCTTGAACTTTCTGGAATTCAACCCACAGGACTCATATTTAATACGGGCAAAAAGAAAAATTTACTTTAGAACATGTTAAAGCGGTGGCAATATTCCCTTGTTGTACTGCAATTTTACTTCTTTGAATTCTGCCAAGAATGAAAAAATTCATTGAGGGTATTTTGAAAATTTTTGGATCTCACAGAGATTTCAATTGTCATGGTAGTTTGGCATGATATTTGACCTTTGCTGTAATAAAAGACATATAGAATTTCAAAGGACCTCTGTGGCCAATGGCATTTACTTTACTTACAAGATATGTAACTACTTTATAGTCTCCTAAATAGCCAAATTAGATAAAGTTACAGAGCATCTGGAATGTATAGAAATTCTCCCTGTGTACAGCTGGAGTGATGGCTGGAATGGCTTTCTCCTTTTTAAACTGCCAGCTACTCCAGGTCTAATTTCAAAGTTATGTGCTGCCCTTGGAAACTCTGAGTACTTACATGTATACCAGGAAACTTTAACTGGCCTGTAACCTACACTCTACCCCACTTAAGCTGTTAGGCATGAGTGGCTCTCCTGAAAGTTATATGGAGTAAAACAGAACCGTGCCCTGGGTTCTACTAATTCTGAGATGTGGAGAACAAAACCAGTTGCTCAAAAGAGTGACTGTGTTCTGTGCACCGTGTAAGCAACCGAGAGAAGACCACTCACTAAAAACAAAAGTGCAACACCTTGCACAAGCAGTATTTGCTGTAAAAGTGCTCTTCACAGTGAATCGACCAAGGTGGTTTCTTTCCATTGCAGGATTATTTGAACTGGAAGTCTCCAGAAGATTATGTCCTGGTCAGCAAACCTCAGGACAAGGGCAACCCCAGCCAGCTCACATGGAGCCTCTTTCTCCCTAAAACTTTCAGCACTAGAAAGGGTGCCCTCATCCTCTACTCGGAAGGTTTAGCCATCTCAGCATGGACACCCAGAGAGAGGAGAAAAGGCCTCTACCACCCCAAAGGCCACAGGAAAAGGCTGGATCTTAAACTGCTCCCACTTCAGGACCTCAGTGAAGCCATCCTGGTATGCAGAAGGAGACAGGTAGGCAGAACACTGTCGCGGAGACTGGCCTCTGTGTCTACAAATCCATTTGGAGCTTTGGGTGTGAGTTCTCCTCAGATCCCAGAGAAGGTGGGAGGCTCTCAGCCTCCATTTCTTCTCCTCTATGATGGGATGGTCCTCTTGGCCCTATCTGTGACTGTGACGAGGCTTCAAGAGGTAACATAAGTGAAAGGGTGCTGAAAAGCACAAAGGATTATATTATCATCATTTTGCACTTTACTTTCCATTTGAGTAACACGGAGTCCTTTTCAGCATTCAGACAGAGCCAGGCCAGCAGATGTTTCATCAGAATCCTTGAAATCCTGCCTCATAGCCACAAGCAGCAGCATCACACCTCTGATGTTCTTGGCTTTGTAGAAATGAGAGAGAGAATATTTCAAATATTTACCTTGAGTCCTCCAGCGTCTGCAGGATAAGCTATGACTTTTTTCCATTTTGTATTTAATATTAAGGGAAAATCCCTGTGCTCATTTTTCTGATTCATACTTCCTAATGTCTTACGAGATGGACACATGGCCCCTGCTTTATATAACTGCATGCACCAGCCCACTGACTGAAGCCAAGAGAGAGGCTAGGAAATGTGTTACTTCATGAAATTCCAAGTTACAGATGATGGGTTACTCCTTAGTTTAAAAGTCTGTGCTGGCTTCTTGTTCCCCATAGGATAAAGCCATTAGCTTCTTACATCAGGCTCTTCACATGCTGAGTTTTGATTCCATTTTTAGACACATCTGCATCTTTTTCTTACCTCCACTTGGCTGTGGACCCTCAAGGCTGCACCCGTGGGAGTAGCTCACCATTCTGCAAACAGCTCATACATTTCGTGGCTTTACACTTTCACATTGTTTTTACAGAGGGAAACTTCTCATCCTTCAAAGCACAGCTCAAACGTCACCTCCTTACTGAAGCTTTTCCCCACTTCCTTAGGCAAAGATGTCCCTCCCCTGTAAACATTCCCATACCATCATGCACTTCGATTTATGTCTTTGCCTATCTGTTGCCATCTCCTTGAGTCAGGGACCATGTCTAAATCATTTCCAGAAACTAGTGCAGACCCATAAATGTTTGTGGAATGAAGGCATGATACTTTCCATGTTTCTTAAATAATTTCTCAGTATCATTATTGGGCAATGTATCACCTACCCCACCCTAGGCAGAGCTTCCAAAAGGGAAGAGTCCTCTGCCCCTTTTCCTTCTTTCAATATATAGAGAAACTTACTGACCTTGGCCAAATGCCCAATTGTCCTTTCACTTAAAATCATAAAGTCTTTTTTAAAAATATTTTTGCCCTGACTGGTGTGGCTCAGTGGACTGAGTGCTGGCCTGCAAACTGAAAGGTCACAGGTTCGAATCCCAGTCAGGGCACATGCCTAGGTTGCAGGCCATGTCCCCGGTTGGAGAATTTTTCTCTTTCTCCCTCCCTTCCTCTCTCTAAAAATAAATAAAGTCTTTAAATATATTTTTAAATTATAGTTGATGTATACTATTAGTTTCAAGTGGACAAGACATTTATAGAACTTAGGAAGTGATCACCCTGATAAATTTAATACCCATCTGACACCATTTATAGTTATTACAATAATAAATTCTTCAATGACAGTAAACCAATTGTTGTTGAATGCTTACTATTATTTTATAGCTATTATTTTATTTAATCTTTACCATGACCCCATTAGAGGTAGTTTTTCTTGCCCCCTTTTGTTGATGAGGGAACTGAGGTTCTCAAACTTCCACTAACTGAACTCCCAGTTAAGCGACTTGGCCAAGGTCTGAGAGCGAGTAAATGACAAAAGCTGTATTGAAACCTGGTACTGGTAACTCTTCAAAGAAAACATGCTTTTTTTCCCTCTTTTTTTTATTTTAGAGAGAAAGGTAGGGACAGAGAGAGAGATTTGTTGTTCTACTTACTTATGTATTCATTGGCTGACTCCTGTATGAGCCCTGGCAGGAGATCAAACCCACAACCTTGGTGTATCAGGATAACGCTCTAACCAACTGAGCTCTCTGACCAGGGCTCCAGGGCAAGCATGCTTTGCACTTTGCCTTATTATCTGTGGACTTGGAAGGGCCTCCAGGAGTCATTGTGCCAGGCCTTGGCCTGTTTGCACTCCCATCCGCTCCTCACCCTTACCTTACTCTGCTCTGCAGCACAAAGGGGTTGACCACGGCCTATATATAATTCTATTAACATCTGTGTCAATTGGCTTTTTAAACTGAATTTTCCAGTGGAAGACAGTGGAAGAAGACTGGAAAGGGAGAAGAGAAACGCCAGGGTATTTCTCCCCTCCCATTCTACCTGTGGTGATGACAAGCCCCTGCATCACCTCTGTGGTCCAGCACCCAGTAGACAGGCCCGCTGTGGCTCCGGTTCCTCCAGGTGACCCCACTGGCTTCTCTCCATCCTTTAGTCTAAGGGTGGCACTGGCTTCCTAGTGTTACTAATCTCAGTGTTACCTCATCTTTTTGGCTTCTAATCACCTGTGTAACCAATTCCCCAAATTAAATTCCTTCTGTGTTTAAATACATAGAGGGGCTTCTGTTTTCCTGGTTGGACGCTGGTATGTAGGTTAACTTACTGCCCAGAGAAGAATTCCTTCCACAACTTTCAGAGACTTGTCTTTATGGTTTACATACTTGGGGCAACAGGGATATTAATACTTTATAAAGGAGATGAGTTTGGGGGATGGGGAGACTGCTTCATCTTAGTTAGATTGGGCTCAATGAAAAAAAGAGTTCTTGTCTTCCTATAGTATTTATCTACTAGATTTATAACACATACTTGAACAAAACAGAACACTGTACTTTAACTCCAAGTGGGTAGAAGAGAAATGGTATGAAAAAATCAGAAAGGAAAGAAAAGTTTAGGAATAATAACAGAACAGGAATTTACAATAGAGACATAATAGATTAAAATAAGAGAAGTTACTCAGAAGGGGCTTGGGATGTTTTTTAAAAGGTGAAAATCTCAGGAGAGCTTTGGAAACTACAGAGTACTATCTGACTATGAAAACTACAGACTGGCGAGAAAGTTTTTAAATCACAATATCTGGTGCTAGGAAGACTACAGGGAAATGAACTGTCTAATACTTTAGGAGCACAAATTCACATGACATATTTGGAGGGCATTTTGGCAAAAGCCTGAAAAGTGGCTGGTACTGTTTGATTCATCATTCTACTTTTAGCAATTTGCCTTAGGAAATAATCAGAGATGTGCCCAGAGATTTATGCACAAGAATGTTTACTGCAGGGTTTTTTGTTACTATAAAAAATATTGAAGAT
The DNA here is from genome assembly GCA_004024845.1 of Tonatia bakeri. NCBI lineage: Eukaryota > Metazoa > Chordata > Mammalia > Chiroptera > Phyllostomidae > Tonatia > Tonatia bakeri. The sequence continues at coordinate 16,777 of PVIA01004331.1, forward strand.
AATAAATGTCCAACCATGGAACATTGATTAAATAAATTATGGTTCAATCATATAATGGACTTTGGATCAGGCAATGAAGTCATATGTTATTCATAAATAACATGAAAAATTCACACTGTATTTTTAAAAGCAGGTTAAAAATAATATTCATACAATAAAAATACCAAAGTTCACTAACATTTTTGAGTATTTACTATGTTCCTGCCACTAAGTGCTTTTCATATATAATTCATGCATGCTTTCTATGAATAATGGGGGCACAGAAAGTCTGAGCAATTCACTCAAGATTATACAATCAGGCAGGTAATTGCACCAGAACTCGAGCCTAGGCAGTATAGAAAACTGTAACGGTAATGTAATCCCAAGTTTTAAAAATTAGTTATACAAGCAGAAGGATACACATCAAAATTTAACTGTGGTGAGTGGGATCATGTCACATTTTTATTTATATTATCTTTTTACCAAACATTAGTTTTTAAGTCAGGGAATTTTAAAAATAAAAAAAAATCTATGATTTTGAAGGCGGTAGGCAGTGAAAGAGAGAGCGCGGCTGACCCTGGAGAGCCAGATGGGATCAGGAAGGGAAATGGACTGGAAACCGCTGTAAACTGAGCCCATCAATAACCATCTGTTCCATGGGGTCCATATCTCCTTGTCCAAAGAGCATAGCTCAAGAGTTAGAAACACCATACCCACAGTAAATGAGCCAGAATGGGGAGGGGGAAAAAGGGAGTGATAATTAATAAAGCAGTGCTGCTTACAGAAGAATATAGACTGCCTGACCCATGAATCAGGAAGCCTACAGAATGGAGGCTTCCTTCAGACCTGAGAATTGAGGCTGCCACAGGGAGGCACGATTAAATGTTTAAAGCATCTCACATCACCTCCAGTTCTATGTGTGAATCTGATGACGTGCGTGTGCAATACATCGGGGTTGATAGCTCAACATCCACCTACTCTTTACCTCTCTTATGACCCGACTTCCTAATGAGAAAAATAAAGTCTAAGTCAAAAGACTAGATATCAGAGTTCTCACACTTCTAGATGCACAGATAGGTTGCTTGGTTTTTTGTTTATTTGTTTTTTGTTGTTGTTTTTTTTTAACAGGAGGACATATTGTTCAAACATTCTCAAAGTTAAAACCATTCTTCTTGAGGCCTTTAATTCTTTGGCTCCCAACAACAGAACATTAACTAAATAGTGTATTAAAAATAATCTGTTTTAAATGTTCAATTCACAGAACATCACATGTCTCTGTCGAATTGAGGGATAAGCAGGATTTAGATTACTGTAGCTGAATTCAACCAAGATTATATTGCTTCTGCCACGTCCCTTATAAATGTGGTTACGTTTTTTTTTTTTTTAAAGATTTTATTTATTTATTTTCAGAGAGGGAAGGGAGAGGGGGAGAGAGAGAGAGAAACATCAGTGTGCGGTTGCTGGGGGACATGGCCTGCAACATAGGCATGTGCCCTGACTGGGAATCGAACCTGAGATGCCTGGTTCGCAGCCCGAGCTCAATCCACTGAGCTACACCAGCCAGGGCTAAATGTGGTTACGTTTAAGAGCATCATCAACCTTGTTCCACTGAATATATCCCTACCTGTTTGATACTTCCTCATTCCTGCCCACAATACTCAAGGCACTTAACTCTAGTTGGTATTTTCAGCCAATGTCCCACCCAAGAAGGTACCTGCAGGCTACTATTTTACCAAGTAATATTATGAAAGATATGTTTTTTAATAAAGTTTAGCTTTTCATCCTAAACATAATGGCTCATCATGTGAAACAGAGAAACAGAGAAAAGTAGGAAGAATAATAAGTTATCCTTTCAGCCAAAAATCAGGAGAAAAAAGATGCCATTGCAAGTCCTGATCAGTAACTTGCTGCTCAATAAATGGTGTTGGGCAAGTTGGACAGACACATGCAGAAAAATGAAATGAGACCACCTTCTTACACCACACACTAGAATAAATTCAAAATGGATCAAGGCCTTAAATGTTAGACCCAAAACCACAAAAAATTCTAGAAGAAAACATAGGCAGCAAAATCTCGGATATTGCTCATAGAAATTTATTGGATATACATCCACAAGCAAGGGAAACAAAAGAAAAAATAAACAAATGGGACTATATCAAATAAAAAGTCTTTGCACAGCAAAGGAAATCATCAACAAAATAAAAAGACAACCCACAGAATGGGAAAACATATTCACTGATATATCTGATAAGGGGTTAATATCCAAAACTTATAAGGTACTTACAAAACTCAACACCAAAAAAACAAACAACCCCAATAAAAAATGGACAAAGGATCTGAATGGACACTTCTCCAAAGAGGACACACAGAAGGCCAAAAGACATATGAAAAGATGCTCCACATCGCTAATCATCTGAGAAATACAAATTAAAACCACAATGAAATACCATCTCACACCTGTCAGAATGGCTATCATCAATAAATCAACAAACAAGTGAGGATGTGGAGAAAGGGGAAACCTTTGCAATGTAGGTAGGAATGTAAGCTGGTGCAGCCACTGTGGAAAGCAGTTTGGTGAAACATCAAAAAATTAAAAATAGATCTGCCTTTTGACCCAGCAATCCCACTTCTGGAATCTCTCTATAGGAACCCAAAACCCTAACTCAAAAGAACATAAGCACCTGTGTTCATTGCAGCATTATTTACAATCACCAAGATATGGAAGCAGCCCAAGTGTCCATCAGTAGATGAATGGATAAAACAACTTTTACACAATGGAATACTACTTGGCTATAAAAGAATTTTACCCTTTGTAACAATATAGATGGACCTGGATTACATTATGCTAAGTGAAATAAGTCAGTCAGAGAAAGACAAATACCACATGATTTCACTCACATGTGGAATCTAATGAACAAACTGAACTAACATGTAAAGCAGACACAGACTCATAGATGGAAAGCAGATGACAGCTAGTGGCAGGGCCAGAGGGTAGGTTAAGGGGTTGGAGGGATTGAGCAAAAACAAAAAGGACTCATGGACATGGACAACAGTGTGGTGATTGCTGGGGGTCGGGGGATATAAGGGGACTAAATGGTGATGGGAAAACAATACAATAAAGATTAATTAAAAAAAAAAAAAACTTGACACTTGTTTGACAGTGTCCCTAAGAAGTAATCAGTGCCCTAATGCCCATCAGCAAAGTATAAGTAAGCCCCAGAGCAATGGAAGGGAGAAAGAATGACTTGACAGCACTCCTTTTGCCCAGAATCCTTCATTTGAGCAACTACTGAGCAGCTGTCCTTGGAGCCTTTAATAAACCTAGAAATACCAAAGATCAAGAAAGACTCATGTGTCAACCATGACAATGAAGTCAAAGGTATTGTCAATATAGCTAACATTTACTGAGTGCTTAGGGTATGCCAGGCATTTTGTCTCTATAACCTCAATCTACACAAGCCTAAGAGGTGGGTGCTAACATTACCTGCATTATGTGGGCTGAAAAACTGGGTCTTGAAGTTAATTAATTTTCCCAAAGTTACACATCTAATTTGTGAGTCTAGGATTGGAACCCAGACAACTGATTCCAAAGCCCCACTCTTAACCCCTAGAGGGCCTGTTGGAGATCCCACAGCTCCAGAGAAAAGAAGCATCTTGCCTGCTCTAATAGCATTTTAAAACCCTTTACAATTCTAGAAAAATAAATCAGATTATCATTAAAGTCAATCTGGGTTATATGTAACTCGTTCATGTATGATCCAGTAGACTCCAACTTTCTAGGTTTTATGTTATTTTATTATTGTGAAATATAACATAAAACTTACTATTTTAATCATTTTAAGTATATAGTTCAGTGATAGTAAGGACATTTACATTGCTGTACAATTATTACCACCATACATCCCCAGAACTTTTTCATCTTGTAAAGCTAAAACTCTGTAACCATTCAACAACAATTCTCTGTTTTTCCCTCTCCACCAGACACTGGAAACCATTACTCTACTTTTTGCCTCTATGAATTTGACTACTCTAAGTAGCTCTTACGAGTTAAGTCATATCGTAGTTATCCTTTTAGTGTTTTGTGTCTTGCTTATTACATTAGCATACTATCTTCAAGGTTCATTCATGTTGTAACATGAATCAACATTTCCTTTCTTTTTAAAGCTGAGTAATAGTACATTATATGTATATGCCACGTTTTGTTTATCCATTCATCAGTGGATATACATTTAGATTGCTTCCATGCTTTGGCTATTGTGACTAATGTTGCTCTAATCATAGGATGCAGATTTGCTCATGTCTCTGCTTTCAGTTCTTTTGAGTACATACCTAGAAGTGCAATTGTTGGATCACATGGCAGTTCTACTTTTAATTTCTTTGAGGAGCCACTGTACTGTTTTCCAATGTGGCTGCACCAATGTACAACTCCGGAAGTTCACATAGGTTCCCTTTCTCCACATCCTTATCAACACTTGTTTTTTTTTTAACAGTAGCCATCTTAATGTGTGTGAAGTGGTATCTCCGTGTGGTTTTGTTCACATTTCCCTGATGATAAGTATCTTTTCATGGACTTATTTGCCATATATATACACACACACACACACACACACATACATACATACATATATATCTTCTTTGGAGAATTGTCTATTCAAGTTCTTTGCTCACCTTTTAAATCAGATTGTTTTTGAGTTGTAGGAGTCCTTTATATATTCTGGATATTATCAGATATATGATTTATAAATAGTTCTCCCATTCTGTAGACTGATAGTGTCCTTTGATAAACAAAAGTTTTAAATTTTCATGAAGTCCAATTGATCTACTTTTCTTTAATTGACTGTTCTTTTGGTGTCATATTCAAGAAACCATTGCCAAATCCAATGTCATGCAGCTTTTCCTCTATATTTTCTTCTAAGAGTTTTATAGTTGTAGCTTTAATCCATTTTGAGTTAATTTTTTTTTAAAGATTTTATTTATTTATTTTTAGAGAGGGAAGGGGAGAGAGAGAGAGAGAGAGGGAGAGAAACATCAATGTGCGGTTGCTGGGAGACATGGCCTGCAACCTAGGCATGTGCCCTGACTGGGAATCGAATCTGCGATGCCTGGTTCGCAGCCCGCGCTCAATCCACTGAGCTATGCCAGCCAGGGCCGAGTTAATTTTTTATATGGTGGTTAGGTAGGGGTCCAGTTTCATCTTTTTGTACATAGGGTATGTTCTTTTATCACACTCATTTGATAAAGAAACTGAGGCACAGGTGAGTCAAGTAATTACTCCAAAGTCAAATAGTTAGTAAATGATGGAGCCAGAATTTAAACCCAGGCAGACTGAATTCTTAAAGGAACTGGAGCTTAATTTTTGCTGTTTTCAATTATAGTTGTTGCACCTTTGCTTTTGTGACATGACTGGTCAAATCTCTGATGTAAAAGAGTCAGGAATCAAGCCCTGTTACAACATTGCAACTATGGGAAAATTCAGACCACTTCATAATCCTCTTCTTAGTGGCCTCTTATCCAGGAACACAAGGTCACCAAAAACATATGGAAAAGATAGTATCATTCACACAGAACCTCAGAAATTAAACCTGCAGAGAAAAGGACTGGCTGAGAGTGGTGGCATTTATGCAAGACTGATTAAAGTCAGGCTGGGGTTGGAGAGTGCTTTCCAGGCACAGCCACGAGTGGCCACACATCTCTCCCCTCCCACCCTGCCCCCACTCTACTCCTATTGCACTCACCTGGCAGCTCCAAGGCTGGCTCCAGTCACACCTACACAGGTGCAACAACTGTGAAGAGTTGCCCTCCGTTCTAAGGCTTGGCCTTTGGCAGAACATGCCGACTCCAGCAAACCCAACTGAGGGGCAGGAGACACCAGCTGCACTCCTCCTGAGGGAAGGACTTCTGACTGGAGTGGGCAGCTTGAGGCACAGTGATCGGCAGGCAAGTACAGGCATTTTTGGGATTTCCATTCAACTAAGCTAACATCTTGAGTCATTATTAATTAGTCAAGCCTAGAACAAAGCCTGGCACGTGGCAGATGCTCAACCAGTGGTTGTTGAAGGAACGTATTAACTGGCAGGGTGTGACGGGGGAGGCCGTAACCTGCACTCAGCAGGGGTGGACAATATGGTCAAGGAGGCAGATTTGTGCCCCCACAGTACTTGATACAAGGTGACCTATGAGAGGAGCTAGACTATAGTTTATTAATATGCTGTCAAAGTATAAAGAAAGTAGAGATTGTGATTGCTTCTTACTAGGAAAATCTAGAGTGGTGTCTTGGAGACAGAATTTGAGCTGAGTCTTGTGAAAAAAATAAGTGGAGAGAGACCTCCTATGCATAGGTGAGTGAAAGCCTAGAGGGGAAAACAAGCAGAGGAAAGTCAGAGTAATTAGGTAGCTGTAGCTCTTAGCTGGAAATATACCAGGAGAAGTGGGTGTGGTCAAATTGTGAAAGACCTTGCAGACCAGTCCTGGGATTTCTGGAACTCTCTCTTCACTCCTCTGTCCACTCCTACACACAAAGGCTGGCCACCCTCTGGGATAAGGTGGCAGCTGGCTGGCTGAGCCTTTCTAGGCTTCCTGGGGACTCTGGCACCCTGCCACCCCATATCTTCTGGGTGGGAGCACAGCCTGTGCCAGGTCCTTCCATCCTCTGGAAATCCTTGCCTGCCAGCACCAGGATGAGGTGGACATAAGAGCAAGCATGGAGGTGGGGACAGGTGCAGGGGCATCCTTTTTACCCTTCTGTATACAGAGGTACCAGAAAGGGGGCCAGCAGGAGCAAGTCCCTCATTTAAGGAAGCATTCTTGGCTGAGTATGGATAAGAGGCCACTCCACACATACTAATTATTCATTTTAGAAGAAACCAGAGCTGCAGATGATTGGCAAAGCCAAGGCAGGCCTGAGCAGTCTGAAACCATCCGCAGCCAGTCTCCTGCTGTTGTTTATTTCCCTGTTCCAGAAACTCCCTTCCCAGCAACCTTCTGTCTCCTTTTATGTTTTAGAGTAACTTTTGGGTGGGTGGTTAGTTGTCGAAGATAATGTTGGGGAAGTAATGGGAAAATATGTATGAGAAGATAGTGAATGCAATAGAATAACTTAACATATTTTCAACTTATAAATATAACTATATTACTAAAATTTTTTATTTCATACAAAAAAAGAAGAAAACTATCTGTAATCTTATGCCCAATACCCTGATACCACTGTTATTAAAATTTTAATGTATTGTCTTCCAATATGTCCCCTATGCTTATATACCTATAAAATAAACTTTTATGAGACTGTAGTTGTGCTATACATTCTATCTTCTATCTTGCTTCTTTCCTACATAACATATTATTCTACACACTGGAAATGAGGGAATAGATTTAACCCTGACTGGTGTTTGTGGTCACCCTAAGCAGGCCTTGGGCTTCTCTCGGTGTTTTAGTCATCCAGCGAGATGGGAAATTTGTCAACCAACCTCACAGGTGTACTTCGGAAAACTACTAATAGAAACCAGAAAACTAGAAAAAACTTAATGAAGCTGTGGTAGGCAGAATAATGCCCCCCAACCAAGAAGTCTATGCCCTAATCCTAGAACCTATGTATATACTAGGTTAAATGGCAGAGAAAAAATAAGGGTGCTAATCAAATGGTCTTAAAACAGGGAGATTATCCTGGATTATCTGGGAAAGCCCAGTATAATCACAAAGATTTTTATGATCCTTCATAAAAGAAGGATTATAAAATAGAAGGACTCAAAAGGGAGAGCCAGAGAGATAGCAGGATAAGGAGAACTCACCTCAAAGCTGCTGACTTGGAAGATGGAGGAAGGGGTCACAAGCCAAGGAATGCACGCAGCCTCTAGAAACTAGAAAAAGCAAAGGAACAGATTCTTCCCTAGAGCCTCCAGAAAGAACACAATCCTGTCAGCACCCTCATTTTAGCTCAGGGAGACCCATTTCAAACTCTGACCTCCAGAACTATAAGATAACAGATTTGTATTGTTTAAAGTCACTAAGCATGTGGCAATGTTATAGCAGCAATAGGAAACTAATACAGAGGTCAAGATTAGCTTTCAAAATCTAAGCAAACATAATACCCCCAAATTCCAGGATAAGGAATTCTCTAACTCTTTTTGGCAGCTCTCTACACCATTGAGCAAGCCAGCCAGCAAAGCTCCAGAACCATGTTGGTGCTTCAGAAATACCCATGAATGAGAAAAACAAAGGGCTCTTGCCCAGATCAAACAGTGCATCATGCCATCTAAATGGGGGCCACTGCATCTTACAGGAGACATAGTTTTGCTGCATTCTCAGAAAAGTCATTTGAAACAAAGATTTACAGGAAAGAAACTAAGTGCCAGTTCAAAAAAGACCTTCAATCTAATGGCACCATAATTCCAGGGCTTAACACAGTGCTTGGCATGTAAAACGTGTTCAACAAACAGTCATTGCGTGACCAAAGGAAAAATGGAGTGAGTGAGAGAATTAAGTCATTTTGCTTCCATGGCCCTCCCCACAATTCTTTCATTCTTATTCTCCGGAAAAAGCCTCAAAATGTATGCAGAGCTCAATTTTTCAGGCTCTTTTTGCACTTGAAGTACCTGCCACATAAACTGTCCAGACATCAAGGACCAGTCGATGCTCTGTGTTTGGATTCCAAGCATTCATTTAATTTACAAATCCCTAGAGTGTAAAGCCAATTGAATAATCCATGCTTTCATGTGTTATTCACTTTATTTATGAAACATCAGTCTGTCTTATTCATGAATAATCAATCTGTCTTATCCATCCCCCTTTTCTCCAGTGCTTGGAATAGAGTTTGGTGGATTGTAGGTCTTTGAGGAATGAATGGATGGATGGGTGAATGAATGAATGTTCTTTCTCCCAGCAGAAGTATTATCCCTCACCTTACGGACTTGGCTTCCTAGCCCTCTCTTTATCTGGAGAGTCTCTCTGGTTGTCCTGAATCTCAGCTATAGCTGTGGGCTGCTCTTCTGTGGCATTTCCATGTCCTAACTACATCAGAACGGAAGCAAACCACAGCTTTGCTCAGCAGAACAATGACCCAAACCTCCTCTCTTCCATCAAGCAGGTTTTTTATTTTCATCATATTTTTCTTTCTTTTTTTAACCATAAATCTTCCTTGGTAAAATCTGGCAGGCTATGGCAAGGAAATTCAGGCCAGTGACTTACTGACCTAACCTGAGAATAATAATTATCTGGTGGGTGGGTGGGATAACATTGACCAGAAAGTGGCATGAGAGAACTTTCTGGGCAGATGAAAATGTTCTCTATTTTGTTTTGTGTGGTGGTTATGAAGGTGTATACAATTGCCAGATTTTATTAAGCTGAACATTTAAGCTTTGTGCGTGTTATTATGTATAAATTATGCCTCAATTTTTAAAAAATCTTAGGAGGATTCTGAGATCACAATCAGTTCACCAGTCAAGAATGCCATAATTATCTAAGAAAAAGAAGAAGATCAAAAATACAAATAGTAAAATGACACCAAACTCACAACTATCAACAACCAAGCCAAACCAAGTGGGGGGGGGAGGGGGAGAAAGGGGGAACAGTACAGGGAATAAGAAGCATAAATGGCAGGTGCAAAATAGACGGGGGGGTTTAAGAATATTATAGGAAATGGAGAAGCCAAAGAACTGATATGTATGGCTCATGGACATGAACTAAGGTGGAGGAATGATGGTGGGAGGGGAAGGTACAGGGTGGAGGGGAATAAAGGGGAGAAAAGAATGGGACAACTGTAATAGTGTAATTGATAAAACATATTTTTTTTAAAAAAAGAATGCCATAATTAATTGGTGATGTTGGCCATGGACAAGAGGAATGGGAAGGGATGTCAACACAAGTATAACATATTTGCTATTCTTGCGCTTAACTGATCATCCTTAGAGAGTTTCTGCATCGCTTAAGTGGTTATAATATTAACTCATCCACCTTAAAGGATTATAATGAGGTGAAAGTTCTTTGTCTAATATAAATCCCTAGCCAAGCATAAGATGTTACTATTCACATTGCTCCCCATGATGTCTTGCACAGTGGGACTGCATTTGGCAGGTGGGCTCCCAGAAAATTCTCCCTGGCTGAAGTGAAAGTCAGCAGAGCCAGATATTTTTAAAACACCAGGCTCCCTGTGAACATGGACATAGTTTTTCTGTCCCATTATTCATATTACAAACATTAATGATGATGCTGATTTGTCAAGCTGGCTTTCCCATTGCTGCCCAGGCCACTAAAATGATTTCCACAGGCTAAACTAAGTAATATGTTTTCTTCGGAGGCTCTTTATCCTTTTCTGATACTCTATCTCAAGGTGGGGTCTGGTATTTCTCATTTTTCCTTCTCCTTCCAACTGCAAATCTGCAGGGGCCTTTTAGAGCTTTTCTCTGTGGGATCTTGGTTTATGTCTGTTGGCTGAGGCATCTGTTTTTAGTACCTTCCAGCACCTTCCAGGAGTCTCCTGGATTACTGATGAGGATTGTGCTAACCAGCCTGTATCAATGGGAGGCTCAGGGCTCAGCAGCCACGCTGTTTTCTGACTGGTGTCCCCACAGAGGGAGCAGGACAGAGCCTGGAATCCGTACTTCTACTTCTGAAGCCAACCGGAGAGCCAAGCCCTCTGAGGCTTCTTGACATGGCCCCCTGACACCCTGTATGGGCTCCAGTGTGCAGATCAGTGGGGGAGTGGGAGGAGGTGCACCCTGAGCTGCCCTGCCTCACATTCTGGTGGCAGAGAGTGTTTTCCATCAAGGCTTAAACACCAGAATTTCAGGTCCAATTTTGTGTTAAGACAAAGGTATTCAAGCTCAGTAGTATACAACCCACTCTCATACCTTTCACTCTTTATTCTTATTTGCAGAGGAACATAAATGTGGGGAGGAAGGAAAGTCTTGCCTTCACTCTAGCTCCTCCCAGCAGCTTTACCCTCCACATCCCCAACAGAACTTTCTTTACAACCTTCCCCACTCCAAGACTTCAGGTACCTCAGATCAATCCCTATGTTTTACAAGGTAAGGAAAAGGAGGCCCGGGGGGGCAAAGTAATTTTTCCAAGGTTATACAGCCAAAAGCAGAGCTGGGACCAGAAACCAGATCTTCCCCATACCCCTGGCTCAACATTCCTCTCAGCATTCCTTAGTTTCCCTTCTGAGTGATCTCAGATCCTCCAGAAAGTGGAAATGTTAGGCCTCCTCCTCTTAAAGATGGTGGCTGTCCAGCACAATCCACTTAGCGGTAAGACGGACACCCTTCTGTTAAACAGAGACCCCAAAAGCACTCTGTAAGTAAAGGTCTAAAAATGAAAACAGGAAATGGTTGGGGGTTAGGGAGAGTTGTTTGATTTAGTGCATACACACACACTCACACACATATACACAGAGATAAACTTGCAATATTTGTACGTATTTCTACTAAAAAGTATTCATTGTTTATCTGAAATTCAGTTTTAACTGAACATCTCACATTTTATTTGGCAAACCTATTAGGATGATAGGGGTGAGCAGTAGGATTTGCCAGTGCCCACTTGGCTGTTTGCCATTTCTTCAGCACCAACAAACAGACAGGATGGGAGGAAAACTGACTTTCTTCTCACTTGGTAGGTTTATCTTGGGAAAGGAGAGAAAACTCTCTCCCCAGTAAGTGATGACTTGAAAAAAATGAGAGACGTGGACTTGAATACCAATTGGTTTTACTTTCATGGCAGGCCCACAGTTACTGGAAGTTCCATTTATTTAACACTAGTTAGAAAGAGCCTCTTAACCAAACGTATGTTTATCACTGGGTGGGCAGAGGGCAGAGCAGGCCACCTCTCCACAGCCTAGGCCCAACATCTTCAATGATAAGACCCTGCCTCTATGGAAGTCATATGGCTACAAGGGGCAGTTTAAGAAAAGATCCATTCTTGGGACTCTTGCCACAGTTCCTCACCAAAGCCCCTCTTGAGGGTGAAACCCTCGCACTGGAAGACAATAGCTGTACTGTGGTATGAGACCACTGGCCCGATGGCCTGCCTGTGCCCTGCCTCCCCCCACATCTCAGAGCTCACCACCTTGGTGATATTAACATGTCCTCTGGTCCCATCTTTTCACCCCTATAAATCCTCCCCACCCTTCAGGCCCACATCTTCTACGAAGGCTCTGACAACTTCAATCAATACTGAGCTCCTCATTTTCCGACCTTACACCACACTGACAGCTGAGGCACAGTTGAGCACAGGAGAGCTTAATCTCTACAACAGACTGCTAGTGCCTTTCAAAATGGCCCATGGCTGGTTCTTCTGTGTCTACCCTACTGCCTGGCAAAGGTGCAGGCCCATTGGTAAGCCCTCAATAAATGCTTGATATTTATTGATTGAGAATCAAGAAGCCTCCAGAGGCAAGCAGGATACATCTAGGAGAAACCTTTGGATTCTTCTCCTGAGGCAGGAGGAGCCTTTTCCCCAATCCCAAAGAAGCACAATGTTTCTTCCACCAGAGAAACCTAGTTCTTGGGAAGAATTCTTGGGAAGAGTCTCACATGTGGCACAGGACCAGAAGCATCCAACACACTGGGTAAAGGACCCTTTATGGGTTCCATCTGATTTTTTTAATCCCTCATATCTAATTGTCTTCCTTAATGGGCAATGTTCAAAGCCAAGACTGGTGTTTCCTGTAAGACCTCGACATGGGTGACCATTATTTCTACCAATAACTGCTGACCTAATCTTCAGGATGCACCAAAGATTCCATGTTGCTCCAAGAAAGTCACTTTAATGTACTAAAGTACCAGAGGCCACAACAGGATCTTCCACATGTACCCCCAAAATACCATCTCCTGCCTGTCTTCCTTCCATTTTTGATTCAACAAGAAAAACCTTTTGAATAAGGTACATGTTGATTTTATGATTGGATCTCAAATATTTGGATTTTTAGCGCCTTAAAATAGAGTTTCCCAAAATAAGGTCTAGGGATTCTGGGTTTCATTTTCCTCATCTGTAAAATGAGGGCATTAGTCTAGATCAGCACCATCCAGTAGTACTTTCTGCAATGGTGGAATGTGCTGTGTGTGTTGTCCAGCATAGAAGTCACTGACTGCATGTGGCTGCTGAGCACTTGAAATGTAGGTAATGCAACTGAGAGACTGAGTTTTTAAAAATTTTTTTTTTAAAGATTTTATTTATTTATTTTTAGAGAGGGAAGGGAGAGGGAGAGAGAGAGAGAGAGAAACATCAATGTGCGGTTGCTGGGGGCTGTGGCCTGCAACCTAGGCATGTGCCCTGACTGGGAATCGAACCTGCGATACCTGGTTCGCAGCCCGCGCTCAATCCACTGAGCTATGCCAGCCAGGGCTGAGACTGAGTTTTTTAATTTTATTTACTTTTAGTTAATGTCCAAATAGCCACATGTAGTGAATGGCTACTATATTTGACAGTGCAGGTCTAGACTCTAGATTTTAGATGATTTATTAGGTCTGTTTCACTCCAACATTATTTATCCTGGTGGCTTTGTGGCAATATCATAAGAAATAATACAGACTTTGGAGTCAGAAATCTTGATTGCAATGGCTATTCTCTCTCTTACTAGATGTGTATCTTGCAGGAACAAGTCACTTAACCTCTTTGAGCTTCTGTTGGCTTATCTCTGTAATGAACGTAATAAGACCTACCTCATTACTGCACAGAAAATTGTTGTGAGCTGTCTGCAAGCTGGTCAACACTATGGAGATTTTACTTGTCGATATTATTCTTGAGAACTTGCAGCATTAAAAGAGCCAGAAGTTGCCTTTGCTAAGTTAGGAAATGGGAAAAGAAAATGAGGTAGCAGTAATAGACAAAGAATGGAGCCTTGGCTAGTACCAGAGTTTTTGAGAAAAGAGAAGGAAAGAACAAGAACTACCATAAAGTTAATTTTTCTGAAATTAAAAAGAAAATTTCTGGAAACAATGGCAGTGCCTAACCAAGCCCTGTCCTTGGAAAAGGATCTGGTCTGGATAAATAGACAATCCAGTCTACCAGATGAGTGGAGAGCCTGGTGCCGTTAAATATTCTGCTGTACACCTCCCTTGCGTCTTGACTATAGCACCAGGGAATTTGGTCATAATCTGATACCAATGTAATTCATGTACAGGAAATATGCCAGTCAGCCCATTGTATTCTCTTTGTAAATTAATACTCTGGTCTATGCATCAGTCTCTACACACTTTGTTAATATGGGTCAATACCCCTGAGACCAGTTGATTCAGGGGCACTGAAGGGATCGAGATTTTGGGCTACCCATGCCGTGGGAGTGGTAAACTCACCCAGGCAATGCTACTGTGTTTGGGCCCTCTGCTTTTCCCCAGATGGCACCCCCCACCTTATCATTGCCTTAGTTCTTCTTTCTGTAAAAATCCTACAGTCTGCTGTTAATATTCTTAGACTTTGATGCCTTAGGATCTAAAACCACTGGGCAGTGGACTGCAATATTTTCATTTGAGGGATGGATCACCACTGCACACCTGAAAGATCAAGTGACTGCCCTAACTGACACTCCATATTCCAAGGAGCTATCACAATCAGGCAGAAAACAAAGAGGCAATATAACATAAGCGAATGAACATGTGGCCATGAGCACCGGATTCCAAGCCATGTGACCTCTCTGGGCCTCAGTTTTCCTCATTTATAAAATAGAGATGACCATTTCTACCTTTACCTCACAAGATCAGATGTGAGAGTTAAAGGGGATAATGTAGTATCTGACACATAGTAAGTGCTCAAGAAATGTTACTTCTAGACCTCCCTAACTTGTATTTTTTAAAGCATAATTACTAATTGAATGCAATGCCCAATTGCCCACAATCACAAGACCAATGTCAACTTTTTAAGAAGTAAGAAATCTACAACTTGAATTCCAAACTAATGGTTTTATTGGTTTTAACATCATCTCCCCTTGGCCTCCCTCTGTTTGCCAGACTCTCTATTTGGAAAAGTGGCAAAAGTCCTGGCTGCAAATCCCAGATCCCCCAACAGTGTGATGTTGGCCCAGTCACTTACACTCCCTGCATCCTTAGTTTGCTCATGTACACAATGGGAGTAACAGTAGCTGCCTTCCACCATCTCTGGATTGTTGTGAAAAATCTCAGGAGAGGATGGAGGTTAAAAAAAAAAAAAAAGCAAGCTTTCTAAGAGTTCTAAATTGCTACCACAATTCACATTATTTGGGTAATCTGAATCCATATTTGAAATATAGAGAGACCAAGTTTTGTGGTCTCCTTTCACCTACTGAAACTTCTAATACTTTGCTTGCAAATCTGTTTTTTTAAGCATAAACAAATGAGCCAGAGCTGATGCTTACTGAGAAGAATCTTGGTTGAGTTATATAATCAAAAATTGCATAGATTGAGTTACATAATCAAAATCACCTGGGATACAGCCAACAAGAAGAATGCCTCTCTGTATCCCTGGACCCACAACAGCCCCTCCCGCAACTTAGTCTGCTACAAGAGTATAACCATTGGTGAAAGTTTTACTCCCTGTACCCTCAGAGTTTGGTTCCCAGTGAACCTGACCAGGAAGGATGGACTTGAAGTCTGGCTTAACCCCAGAGGATCACTGTGGAACACACAAGGTCTTGCAGGCCATGCCGTGTAAGGCAGGGGTGTCACACTCATTTTCACCGCGGGCCACATCAGCCTCGCAGTTGCCTTTAAAGGGCTGGATGTAGTTTTAGGACTGTATAAGTGTAATAAGGGAGAGCTCAGCACTGCCACCAGGTAGAAACAAGGTGCCAGGCTGGATAAAACAAGGTGGAGGGCCAAATTTGGCCCAAGAGCCTTGTGTTTGCCACCTGTGCTGTAAGGAGTTCAGGTCTTTTTGGACGCAGGCCTAATGAGGCCAGGGGCCTCCTCAGATTTAGGGGTCCCCAGGCTCCTCAGGCTTCCCTGGGGCACTGAAACCTGAGGAGACCCCTCTGAACCTGAGCCCAAGCCCAAATCTATTCCAGCAATACTCTTGGCATCAGCTCAGCCCAAAAGTAGCCTTAGAAGTCAATGGGCAGAGGAAGGAGAGCTGGAGGGAGGGAGTAGCCCCAAAAGTGGGCATTTGGCTCTGGACCCAAACACACCAAGGATGGGATGACTTAGGGAAGGACAAAGGTTGGAGAGGATGGAGGGTAAGTGAGTCTGGCTGGGAGCCTGCAGAAGTCCAGCGCTCCAACAGACAAAGACCCTGAAGGCTTTCAGAGCCCCTGGTTGAAAGACACCCCCACATTGTTCCACTAAGCTGCACACTGAGCGTGGAGGTGTTGAGAAAGCAGCTCTATACAAAGGTTTGCCAGACTGTTTCAGCAATAAATCTACCTTGAGTAAGTGATGAAAATAGCTGCAGGACCCTTTAAACCATCGATGAAAGATTCATTAAGTATGCTGGAGTCATCTGTTGACTCAGATTCTTCCTGAGGGTTGTGCAGACAGGGTAAGTTCAGGGAGTTAAGCAGCCATCCCACCACAGTGCTCTCAGCAGAGGTTTTTCCATAAGTAAACAACCAGCAGACAAGCAGAAAATCAAGGGCTTCAGACCCAGCATCTCAGTGATGACAGAGCAGGGCTGCAGGTCACTCTGCCATGATCACAACTCTTATCCATTAGTCCCTCATAGTTTACAAAGGACTGTCACATTCATAATGTAATTTGAACTCCATACAACTCTGCAAAGAAGGGAGGGCAAGAAATCAGTATCTCCATTTTACAGATGAGAAAACTGAGTCCAAGAAAAGACGACTCAACCCTGAGCCTCCTGGGAAGGGCTGTTCTGTTTTTCTGGCGTAGCTGCCACTTCTGTGAAGGCACTAGCAGATATAAGGAAGGAAAAGGAACAAGGGCCTTGGTCAACACCTTTTTTTTCTCAGAAAAGCAAAAAGAGAGGCAGCTAACAGGACCATGTCTACCTCCCATGTTACAAAGACGACCCACTGTTCACCTTTGCATATCAGCAGGGCCCAGATGAATGGGAAGTTGGGGGCGGGGGGGTGGACACATGGACCAGGGCTCTTTAGCCAAGAACCACAGCAATCAGGGGACTCACTTGCTGCCACTCAGGAAGCAGTCTTGGCAGGAAGATGAAATCCAAGCAGAGGTACCATTTCTAATGGGCTCCCCTCTGTCATTCTTCTTCACGTCAGAGGGGATGCTCCCTTCCTTCACCATTTCTTGGGGTCCTCCAGAGAAAAGAAGAGTACTCTGAGCCTATTGACCACTGTTTCCCAAAGTGTCACCTGTAGAGCATTGCCAGATGCTTCATGAAAAGGTGGGTAGGGATCATAGCCAAACACATTTGGGAAAAGCTGCCTACTGTGTTTCCCTCATGGAGAGTCACAGTGCACACTTAAATACGGACCATTTTTGAGAAGTTCTATAGATGAAAGAGCTGCTTTAACTCATGGGCTCCCAAACTTATTTAATCACAGATCTTTCCTAGATTCTGCCCCATGTAGGCATCTGTAGTCTCTAGGGAGTCAGGGCGGAGGTGGGGGTGAGGGAAGCTCTTGGCCTTAGTATTGGAAAAGTCTTGGTTTGAGTCCCGAGTCTTACTAGTTGTGGTGAGCCTGTCCAAGAAGCAATTAACTCTGAGCCCGATTACCCATTCTGTAGAATGGAGCTCTTATCATACATATCTCACAAGGTTGCTGTGAGAATGAAATGAGTTAAATATAAAAACGCTTTCTGAACTCCAAGGTCTGTGTGTACAAGATGACAGTGGTTCAGAGCCACACAGATAACATAAGCTCCTATCTTGAATAATCTCGTTTGACTCTTAAGGAAGTCATATGCCAGTGAGAACAAGAAAGGGGGAAAGAGAAGTGCCGCATAGTGGAAAAGGAGAGGGAAGGAGCGTTTCTGGTGGATAAAGTCAATGATACTAGTATTTCATTTTTTAACTTATTTTTTGCACTATAGGCATGTACAACCAGTTCCCCAAACATGGAGTCTTGTAGCCCAGGTCTCACCTGAATGAGGATGAGGGAGTGGTGGGTGCAGGCGGGCTATTGGCCAGACCCCTGCTTGCAGCCTGTCTGCACATCCTGCCCACCCCTTGCACCCCAGCTTTTCCCTGCTTCACTCATGGACATCATCAGGCAAATTTTTCATCTACAAGGGACTGTGCATCTAGCAAGACTCTGGATGTGGTTGGAAGTCCAGAGAGTGTTGTGCTTTTACACAGCTTTCCAGCATGCAGCTATGATTGGTACAAGATCTGGAATGATCTGACGCTGAGGTTTCATCAAGTGATTGCCCTCAATTTCTCAGGCTTTGGCTTCAGCGACAAACCAAAGCCATATCACCACTCTGTACTTGAACAGGCCAACATTGTGGATGCACTTTTGTGGCATCTGGGACTCCAGAACTGTAGGGTCAATCTTTTGTCTCATGATTATGGAGACATCATTGCTCGGGAGCTGCCCTAGAGGTCCAAGCAGAATCAATCTGGTTGGCTTGCCATAGTCTCTGTCTCTTAAATGGAGGTATATCTCCTGAGACTCACTGTCCTCTCCTTCTCCAAAAGCTTCCAGAGATGGAGGCAGGCTGTCACACAATTGATAAACTTCTCTGTATTCTCTAAAGGTCTCACCTCAGTCTTTGGGTCCTACCCCTGACCCTCTGAGAGTGAGCAGGTATGGGACATGGGACATGCAGGATATCCAACAATGATAGGAACTTAGTTGTCAAGAGCCTCTTACAGTACATCAACCAAGGAGGAGTTGAGAAGACACTGGGTGAGAGTTCTTGCCTCTGTATCTATTTCTATTCATTTTTTCCTATGGAACTTTGGATCTGGTGAATCTCTAGCCAGAGTTTGTGGAACTGTACAGGAAGACGCTACTGCAGTCCACAGTGTCCATTCTGGATAACCACATTAGCCACTACCCACAGCTAGAGGATCCCAAGGGCTTCTTGAATGAAACATGGGCTTCATCAACTCCTGAGCTGAAAAGAGGAGCTTCCCTGTATGAGCTCCCCAACCCCCTTATCTGTTGTATATTCCATTTAGGAAGAATGCCCCAAAGAGGTCCTGACAACCAAATACTATTACCTCACAAAAGTCTACCTGACTTCTGTTAGTGAACAGAATATAGTAAAAAGCTAGCCGAAGCTCCAACTAAGGGCGACCTAATAGTCCACCTCCCATTCCTTTGACATCTGATTGAATGTATGGACTTGCCTTTGTGTTATTAGGAAATTCTGATGCACGCTACTACTCACTGACACAGAAACACAGACATTCTTCTGTGTAAAGTCTTTTAACACTTCAAAAAAAAAGAAAGCACTGTATGTCAGGCCTGGTTAAATGTCATTCTTTCTCTCATCAATAATAAAATGTTTCATTGTAATAAACAGCATTGGAGATCTTGCTATTATAACCATGTCTTTCTTTCCAAGCTACAAGGGAAATTTCATGCTTGGAACCACAAGCCTAGCCACAAGGTCTGACTGTTAAAGGAACCTGCTCTGTTCGTTTACAAAGTCTGATGACCAAAATGTGTATTTGTCGTTCCCTAGGACACGTCAATAGACAACCACCATTGTATGCACGCTTCAAAGGAAAGCCACAATGAAAAATCTCAGCAAACCTCCAGAAGGGCCTTTGGGCATGCCCAGATTGATCATTCTTGGCTCCTGAGTGACAAATCCCACGTTACATTCTACGGCAATGCTTTCCCCAATAGGAAGACAAATATCAGCGGTAAGAAGCCAAATGTCTTGTTTGTTAATCTGGATAAGCCTAACCATGCAGAGTTCACTGGAGAACACTGAGGCAGGCAGAGTGTTACTTCCTCATGCCACTCACCTTAGAAAATAACAGCCAAAGTTCAGGTGGAAGTGGGAATGAGACTGACAAGCTCTTCTTTGCCTACTACTCAACTACACACATTCTATAATCAGACTGCCTAGATTCAAATTACCCTCCTCTTCCAGCTTTGATCTCGGATATGTTATTTAATCTTTCTGAGACTCAATTTCCTCATCGGCAGAATGGGGATAATGATAATACCTCCATAAGTCTACTGTGAGAATTGAGTTAATGCATGCAGAATACTTTGCACAATTCTTGTCCCATATTTAGCACTCAACATATGAGTATATCAACTGTTATTATTACCATTCTCTCATCACCTCACTCACCCAGCAAGAACCCAACCAGATAATGAGATTAGGACTCCCCAGACCTGCTTCATCCCAAGCCATGGCTGTCTCAGCACCTCAGCACTCTCTTTGCCTCTCTTTCCATTAACCCCAAAATTATAAAAGTTAAAAGTCAACTTTCCCTCCCCATACCTGCCACTGATAAGTTGTTATGCCCATCTTGTTTCTACAGACAAACAAGGGAATATGAAACTCCACAAGGGCAGAAGCAGCCACTTGTTACAGGAGCCGCCTGCTGAAAGATGCCTTTTCCCTCCTGTAGCATCTGCCACTGACTCAGAAAAGCACACAGCTGGGGAATTGAAGATGAAAAAGGTTGTGTGTGTGTGTGTGTGTGTATCCATGCACGCATGCATTTAAAAGATTAATCTCAATTTAGGAATGAGGTGATTCCAAAGGGATGTCTCAAACAGAACTGGCCTTACTCAATTCTGAGCTCTCCGTGTGGAGCTGGAATAAAGCTGTAGTAATTTATGAAATGTTGAATATAGTGAAGTCCCAGGAATTTTAGATGCCCCAATTCTACCATAAAGCATATGATGCTACTGTATTCTCTAGAGGCAACAGAATTCTCTGTTCTATTAAGGGGCTAGGGGTTATCTATAAACAAGTAAGGACAGAATTTGAGTTTGTAAGCAACTGATCCACTTCAAACTGAAAATGCTGGAGATCTCAAATCCAGCAACGCTTTTGCTTAACTGAGGGTCTGTCCCCCTTTGAAAATGTGGGGTAAATTTTGCAGACTTATCAACCCCTTCAGAAGTCAAGTACACCATCTTCCTTAAAAATGTCCTTAGCTGTCTCTGGCCTGGTCCTGCCTTGCAATTCTGTGGGGATCTTTGGTGGCTTGGAGGCACCTGTGATGAGTGGGAACCAGCAGGGGCTCCAGAATGCAGCTGTGTGAACTTGAGCCGGTCGCTCACCCCTCTGAGCTTTAGCGACCTCAACTGTGTGCATGGATAATAATGCCAACCTCACAGGGCTACTGGAAGGAAGAACGGAAATTATGTGTTTGGGTGAAAGTATCTTGTGTCCCACTGGGCACTACAGCAATGTTATTTAATTGTGGGCATCCGTGTCATCTGAAGTGGCCCTGGAGGAGCCATGGACACTCCAGGTTGTTCTAATGCCAATAAGGGAGGCTGTTTTCAGTCTTTTCAGGATCTTCTCAGTCCCTGTGTCTAAGCTGATCTTAACATTTCCAACCACTGAAGAAGGGCATCTGTCTTCCCA
Source organism: Tonatia bakeri (assembly GCA_004024845.1). Classification (NCBI taxonomy): domain Eukaryota; kingdom Metazoa; phylum Chordata; class Mammalia; order Chiroptera; family Phyllostomidae; genus Tonatia; species Tonatia bakeri. Next base: position 38,151 of record PVIA01004331.1, read on the forward strand.
GGTTCCTCTGGACCAGCAGGCATGACCTGTCAGACCCCTGCAGGCCTGAGGAAAGCCCCTAATCTCACGCCCCAGGCCAGCCCAGAACTGGACAAGGCTCAGAAGACAGGAGTCCCTCACCTCAACCATGCATATGGTTTAGCAGAGGAAAGCAATATTTTCCACTATATTAAAACTCTGTAAATTTTTAATTAGAATAAAGAAATTAATGCTTGGCTTGTTAGCCATACCTCACACAAATCATTTGAGTTTCCACGTAGATTTCTCAATGCAAACCTTGTCACACAAAACGCACAAGGTCAGTATTCAGAAAAGGGCAGTTGGTGGGCAGCTGGCACCTGGGCAGTGAAGGTCTCCAGGAACATTAAGATCCTATGTGCATGCATTTGGTTAATCATTTTCTTACTATCTCAAAATTATAAATATTACTCTGCATATATTTGGTTGAATTTCCTTCCTCATTCAACTCTAAACATGTAGGATGCCTATGTGTGTTTCTGATCATTTTTTTCTTTTTGAACATTAAAAAAGTGAGGAATGTTTTTATTTTTCCTTCTGTGAGATTGAACTCTCTGAAACCCAGCATGAATATACATTTCATAGAGCCAAGTTCATATGTTAAAAGCTGCAAACCTCTTGACCAGGTGGCTCAGTTGGTTGGAGCTTCATCCCATATACCAAAAGGCTATAGGTTCAATTCCCAGTCAGGGCACATACCTAGTTTGCAGGTTCCATCCCTGGTCAGGGTGTGTACACGAGGCAGACAATCAATGTTTCTCTCTCACATCTCTTTCTCTCTCTCCCCCTCTTCCCCTTCCCCTCTCTAAAATCAATAAATACATCCTCTGGTGAGAATTTTTTTTAAAAAAATTTAAGGCTGCAAACTAAAAGAATAATTTTGCTGTAACTTCTGAATAATTGGAGACAGGAGGCTCTAAGTACTGCCCCTAGTGTCTCTGTCTCTGTACACACACACACACACACACACACACATCTGGGGGGTTTCTTAGACACAAAAACTGGGCTAAAGTTGTAGCTGATTCTGACACACAGTGGTTCTTTTTTGCTAGCTAATATTACAGAAGTATGGAGATACATAGATATTCCACTAACGGTGAGATGGGATATTAAACCCCAATGAGAGAAGAGTCTACTCTCAAAGAAATATCATAGACAAAAAACCTACTTCTGAACACTATTGTAACTATGTATGATTAGCTCATTTAATCCTCATGGCAATCTACCTACCTCTTTTGAGACATGTAGGATGATTACTCATATTTTCCAGAGGAAGAAATTGAAACTTAGAGAGGTTGCATATGGTAAGCAAACACAGATGTGTATTCCTCTTTTCTGCTTGTTCTTACCTAAAAGGTTACATAGTCAATGTTCTGCTCCTTGATTTTCTTCCATAACGACATTATGCTGAGATTTCTCCCCCTCCATACACAGAAATCTCAGCTATACCATTTCAATCTGGTTTAGTTTCCCTAGCTGTGAGAGAAAGAAAGACAATATTTCCTCTCAAAGGCTCTTGAACTGATCACATCTATACCTCTCAGAAGAATCAGACACTGGATGAACAGGCAGAGCTGAGTTCCCACCTAGTCAGACACCTGGTCCCAGGTTGGTTAGCTTTACTTCTCAGCCACAGGTACTGAAGCTACATTCAGCAGCACTTAGTGCTAGAGATAAAGTAAGATTCCATGCCACGCAGGGTTTGAATTGGTTGTGTTTTGTTTTTATGTTTTCTCCAGGATTCAAAGGCTTTGAAATTACCTCCTGTCTCAGAAGAACAACCCAGAGCCCTGGATACCCTGAGGAGTCGGTGTAAAGCCAGTGAGCCCCCAGAAGAGCTCCTCATCTTCCCAGTGGAGATTCATTTACACACCCCACACCCCTCAAAAGAGAAAGCACACAGAAGAGGTATGTCCCCTGTGCAAAGGTGCTCCTGAGGGAACTCAGGTCTGCCAGAGAGAACTGAAATGTGGGTCCTGCTAACACAGCCCTCTCCTATATCATGGCTGACCCTTCCCAGGGTCATCCCCTTCAGAGGATGTTTTTCAAAAGGGGAAAAAGGTAAAATCTAGTAGTAGGTCTCTTCTGGTCATAGTCCATTCAGTTTTTTAAGTATCTATTGAGTCCATTAAGCAGTGCATTTTGCAAAGCTGAGAAAGAGAAAGCAAGACAAGCATACATATAAATAAGTCTGATGTACTGCAGATGTTATAAAGCTACAAGAATTTTCAGGCAGCTTACAAAAAATGAATATAATACCAACTAAAAATTGAAAGTAAAAGAAAAAGGAGGAAATTTTGGACTTCCAGTCAAGATGGAGGTGTAGGTAAACACAGCTTGCCTCCTTGCACAACCACAGCAAAAATCACAACTAAATTATAAAACAACTATTACCCAGAATCATTAGAAAACTGAGCAGTGTGGAAGTCCAGCAACCAAGGAATTAAAGAAGTCACATTCATCCAGATGGGTAGGAGTGGCAGAGACACAGAGACAGAGGACCATGGAATTGGTGGTCCCACACATATGTGTGGTGGATAAAAATTGGGATGGATATCTCAGGAGTGAAGGATCCCAGTCCCACACCAGACCACTCAGCTCAGGGTTCCAGTGCCAGAAAGATAAGCCCTCATAACTTCTGACTGTAAAAACCAGTGGGGACTGGGGTGAAAGAAGAAACTGCGAGATTCTCAAGCATCTCCTCTCAAAGGGCCTGCAACGGTTTTAGGACTTATGCAAACTCACTCCTTCTGGGCTCCATCACCAGGGTGGCAGCTGAAAGAACACCAGTGGAACACAGGGAGAAACTCAAGAGTCTGGCAGCAGGGCAAGTGCCAAGGAACAGCTTCCTACCAGGAAAATCTCCAGAAGCCAAGCAGTAGCCATTGTCCCTTTTCTGAGCACTCCCCCACACAGAGCCACAGAGCAGAAACACCATATCTGAGATCCTATCAACCTGCTTCACATGGGTTGCCCCACCCTGGTGATTACCTAAGGCTCCACCTCATCCATCTTACAGGTGTGCTTTTCTACAATAGGCCATGCTACTAAGACAGAAGGTCAAAGCAGCTCTACTTCAACATAGTAAAAAACACAGGGAGGATGCCAAAATGAAGACACAGAGAAACATGTCCTAAATGATAGAAAGGAACAAAACTAAAGAAAAAGAACTAAACAAAACGGAGGTAAGCAATCTATCAGATGCAGATACGCATGTTAATAGAACGCTCAAAGAACTCATTGGGTATGTCAACAGCATAAAAAAGACCCAGGCAGAAATGAAGTTTAAGCAAGAAAAATTTACAGGGAATCAACAGTGGAGTGGATGAAGCTGAGAATCAAATCAATGATTTGGAACATAAGAAAAAAACATTCAGTCAGAACAAGAAGAAGAAAAAAGAATTTAAAAAAAAAGACAAGAAGTAAGCAGTTTGTGGGACAACTTCAAACATACCAACATTTGAATCAGGGGGTTGCCAGAAGGAGAAGAGAAAGAGCAAGAAACTGAAAACTTATTTGAAAAAATAATGAAAGAAAACTTTCCTTATTTGGTGAAGGAAATAGACATTCAAGTCCAAAAGGCACAGAGCATCCCAAACAAGATGGACACAAAAGGGACCACACTAAGAAATGTCATAATTAAAATACCAAAGGTTAAAGATAAAAAGAGAACCTTAAAAGAAGCAAGAGAAAAGCAGGTAGTTACCTACAAAGGAGTTCCCATAAAACTGATAGCAGATTTCTCAAAAGAAACTTGCAGGTTAGGAGAGGCTGGCAAGAAGTATGCAGGGATGAAAAGCAAGGACCTACAACCAAGATTACTCTATCCAGCAAAGCTGTCATTTAGAATGGAAGGGCAGATAAAGTACTTCCCAGACAAGGTAAAGCTAAAGGAGTTCATCATCACCAAGCCATTATTACATGAAATGTTAAAGGTACTCATTAAGAAAAAGAAGATCAACACTGTAAACATTAAAATGGCAATAAATTCACAACTGTCAACAACTGAATGTAAAAAGCAAACAAGCAGAACAGAAAGAGAACCAAATATGGAGATCATGTGCAGGGTCATCATTTGGGAGGGAGAATGAGGGAAAAGATGCAGGGATTAAGAAGTACAAATTGGTAATTACAAAATAGACAGAGGGGAGGTTAAGAATAGCATAGGAAATGGGGAAGCCAAAGAACTTATATGCATGACCCATGGACATGAACTAAGGGTGGGGGTGGGGGATTGCCAGAGGGAATGGGGGTTACTGGGTGGAAGGAGGCAAAATTGGGAAACTGTAATAGCATAATCAATAAAACATATTTTTAAAAAGAATCTGGTTAAAAAAGTCAAGAAATAGATGTTATCAGACATCTGGGATGAATTTATTGCATTAAGTAGGCACTGAATTTAGTTGAGTTTCCTGGCAACCAAGGTATAAAGGATGTTTGGCTCCTTGGATCTTCATTTTAATAAAAATCAATCCATAAATAAAGGTTTGTTAGAAGAACCATTTTCCTGATTTTGAATTAGGTTATTATGTAACAGGTCTCTAAGGTCCTTGTCAGAGCACAGATTTTGTGCTTATAAGCAAAGTGCTAAGAGAATATGGGTAAGGGAAAGATCAGTTCCAACTGGTGGTTTAGGAAGCCTTCACGGAGGAGACGTCTGAGTGACCAGTAACCCTATGTCCCAAGGAGAAATTCTTCCTGACCCTCCCAAGTCAGTCTGCAGCACCCTTGCCTAAGACCCAGTCTTACTCCTGGGACTTCTCTGGGCATTCTGAGGCCAAAGGTGACTCTCTAAACAGCAACTCCAATTTCGAGGGGCTCCTAATTCTGAGCTTTCTCAGCAGAAACTACCACTGATTTCTCAGAAAGTTTTGTTCTGAGGCTGTTTGGAATTCTCACTCTGAAGAATGCCTAACTGTTGAGCTTAAAAGACCAGCCAATGGAAGGATACATAAGAGAACTTTCCGAGGTGATGAAAATGTTCTAAATCTTCAATGGTTGCATGGATATATACATTCATCAAAACTCATTAAATTTTACACGTAAGATCTGTGCATTTCACTGTAGATATTACACTTCAAAAAATTATTTGGCTCCTTAAAAAATACACAGTATTTTAAATGTAGGTTCTATCATTATTCAGGCATGGTGAAGCCAACAGATAAGGAGACAATTGCCATTGAAAAGGTAGTTTCCTCACCATCCCTGAAAGGAGGGGGTAGACCATGCCATGCAGGGCTACGTGGGGAAGTATGAGGGTCAGTTGGAAGGCAGAAGGGCCAGGGAAGAAGGAATGGGTAAGAGTCTTTGTTGTGGTTTTGCAGGGAGGAATGAGTGAGGCAGGGTAAGCAGGCTAAGCAGTTTTGGGACTAGTTAGTTTCAATGGTTTTGATGGGTTCTGGGCATAGGGGCCATCCCGCATTGTCTGGGACCTGGCCCTGGGATGCCTAAGGCAGGTAGATAGTGGCCTGGGGGTATAAGAGCTCCATAAACAGGGTCACTTTGGGTTAGGGACTCTGGATTGGTTGGTTTGCATATCGAAGGCATGCTCACAGATGGTCCTTTACTACCTCTAGGAATCAGCTAGCCCTGGGAGGAACAGTCTCACCAGTAAGAACCCAGATGTCAAAATATCAGAATAAAAAGACGTACTTAATACACATATAAATACACATTAATGGGATTGGGTTAAATCCTGATTATTTATTATGATGATCATGGCCACCAGGCCAAGGATTATCTGAGAAATCAGTGGTAGTTTCTGCTGAGAAAGCTCAGAATTAGGAGCCCCTCGAAATTGGAGTTGCTGTTTAGAGAGTCACCTTTGGCCTCAGAATGCCCAGAGAAGTCCCAGGAGTAAGACTGTGTCTTAGGCAAGGGTGCTGCAGACTGACTTGGGAGGGTCAAGGAAGACCACCAGGCCAATCATGAACCAGATTCTTAAAGCTGTTAGACACACTAAACTTGACAACACACTGCCGAGTGAAAAATAGGAATAAAGTACAGAGAAAGTGAGCCCACTGAGTCCTTACTGCTTTTGTGTGTCTGTGAAAACTCCTTCAGTAACAAGTTCCAGAAACTTAACTCAAACTGTTTTAAGCAAAAAAAAAATGTAACTGGGTAGTGCCAGGATGATAAAACCTCAGGCTCAAGTTGGATCCAGGCCTCAGAAATTGTCATCTGGACACTATTTGTCTAACTCCTTCAGCTGTGTCAGCCTTTCCTCTCAAGCAAGCTGTCACCTGCGGTGGTCAGGATGGACTCCTGCAATGCCACGCTAACCTCCTACCTGTGAATCCCAGTCAAAAGGCTATGCCTCTAACAGGGGTGTCCAATCTTTTGGCATCTCTGGGCCACACTGAAAGAAGAAGAGTTGTCTTGGGCCACACGTTAAATACATTGTGACACATAATCACAAGAAAATCTCATAATGTTTTAAGTAAATTTACAATTTTGTGTTGGGCCACATTCATAGTCATCCTGAGCCTATGCGGCCTGCAGGCCACAGGTTGGACACCCCTACAAGATCTTGCAAAAGTACTAGAATTGCTTCTGATTGAGTTACATGCCCACTGTGAACTCAATCACTGTGGCTAAGGCTATAACGTGCTCTCATTAGCCAGGCTTCAACCCCAGGCCCATCCATGGATTCAGGGACAAGACACAGCTCACCCAAACCATATGGTGCTAGCAGGAAAAAGATGGGTCCCCCATAAAAGAGGCAACTGGCAAAAACCACAGACATTTTATACAACTTGGCTTTCTTTTTGTCTCCCAGGTGCTCCATGTACTGAGTCAGGACCAGAAACAGAAGAAGAGGCCAGTCCTTCGGGGAGGCCTCCCCTGAAGCACGCATCCTTAGAAAGGCTGGGGGAGTTAACAGTGCATCTCCCTGTGGACACGAGCAGAGACATGCTCTCACCTCAAGGTAGCTACTCCCACTCTCCAGCATCCCACAGGAATCTCACCCCAAAGGGAAGCAAGGCAAGATACACAAGGGTCCCCAGCCATGGAAAAGGAGGCTGGAAGGGAGGTGAGCTCCTCTCTGGCCGCTTGAAGATGGCTTTTGTTCAGGCAGCAGCTGCCATAACCAACGTGCTGCAGCAAAGCCAGCTTAGTGTCTAGCTCGCAAGTTACTCGTTAGATCATCCCCTGCTAATATTCTCTGGTTGTAGAAGTAAAACAGCCCCAAACTGATTAAAAGTTTGCTGCATGCTCTATAGTTTATTCCCTGATTTTAGCCAATAAAATTTCATTTCTAAACTGTTTAGGAATATGTATTTCTTCATTAAAATGTCCATAATATCAATAATAAAAATCTTCACTCCAATCTTCCAATACATCATATGGACACTTGAAATTGCACCTATGGGCATGTGTCTGTATGAATTGGATAGGTTGGAAGTAGGCCATATTTAAAAAGCTCCCTGTTCTCAGAAAACTGAACCTCCTTTCCAAAGAGCAAGTGCAAGATGTCAGTATCACGAGCGTTACGTGATCTCTGACTAGTGGCAATCAGAAGACGCCAAGGGTACGCATTAATATTTAAGTTCTTCCTCTGGGCCAGGCACTGTCCTTAATTTTTAACACATGGTATCTCATTTCTTCCTAACACCAATCCTACCCTCACTTCACGGATTAGAAAACTGGAGCCCTGAGAGATAAGTCATTTGTTCGAGGTCACACAACTATAAGTGGCCGAGCTGGGATTGGAGCTCCGGCCTCCTGGCGCCAGGATCTGTGCTTTTCCTACTCCTTACGCTGCACTGCCTTTTAGCATAAACAAAACATTGGACCCAGGTCAGGACCTTCGTGAGACTTTTTGGTTTTGAGAACTTCTTCTAATTATTGTGGCAAGGGCTTTTTTACTCTAACTGTTAAGTGAGAATTAATCATCCTAAAGACTGCAAAGTTTCCTTAAGAAACAAAAAAAACCAGACTTCCAGCCAAGATGGAGGTGTAGGTGGATACACTGTGCCTTCTCACACAACCAAAAGAAGGACAACAACAAATTTAAAAACAAAAACAACCAGAAGTGCCAGAAAATCGAACTATATGGAAATCCGACAACCAAGGAGTTAAAGAAGGAACATGCATGCAGACCAGTAGGAAGGGCAGAAACGGGCAGCTGGGTAGAGAGGACTCATGGCAAGGGAGCGCCTGGCAGAGCGGGGGTCCCACAATTGCAAGGATAAACTGGCAGGAGCAACCCAGGGTCCCAGCATGGGAAAATAAAGCTTTAACACCTCCGACCAAAAAAAACCTGTGAGAGTTGTGGTGTCGGGAGAAACTCCTAGCCTCACAGGAGAGTTTGTTGGCAAGATCCACAGGGTCCTAGAATGTACACAAACTCACCCACCTGGGAGTCAGCACCAGAAGGGCCAGTTTGATTGTGGGTAGCTAGGGAAGTGACTGAAGGCTGGCAGAGAGCAGAGCAAGCAGCATAGTTCCCTTTCTGACCCCTCCCCCACATACAGCGTCAAAATGCAAGGACCTAGGTTGCCCCTCCCTGGTGACTACATAAAGCTCCACCCCTTACTACATAAGGGGCACACTGAGACAAAAAAAAATGGCCCAAATGAAAAAACACATTAAAGCTCCAGAAAAAATACAACTAAGCAATGAAGAGATAGCTAATCTATCAGATGCACAGTTCAAAACACTGGTAATCAGGATACTCACAGAATCGGTTGAGTATGGTCACAAAATAGAGGAAAAAATGAAGGCTATGAAAGGTGAAATAAAGGAAAATGTACAGGGAACCAACAGTGACCTGAAGGAAACTGGGACTCAAGTCAATGGTTTGCAGCAGAAGGAAAAAAGAAACATTCAGCCAGAACAGAATGAAGAAACAAGAATTCAAAAAAATGAGGAGAGGCTTAGGAACCTCCAGGACATCTTTAAACATTCCAACATCTGAATCATAGGAGTGCCAGAAGGAGAATAAAAAGAGCAACAAATTGAAAATTTATTTTAAAAAATTATGAAGGAGAACTTCCCCATTCTGGCAAAGGAAATAGACTTCTGGGAAGTCCAGGAAGCTCAGAAAGTCCCAAAGAAGTTGGACTCAAGGAAGCACACACCAAGACACATCAAAATTACATTATCCAAGGTTAAAGATAAGGAGAGAATCTTAAAAGCAACAAGAGGAGACAGTTACCTACAAAGGAGTGCCCATAAGACTATCAGCTGATTTCTCAAAAGAAACTTTGCAGGCAAGAAGGGGCTGGAAAGACATATTCAAAGTCATGAAAGGTGAGGACCTACATCCAAGATTACTCTATCCAGCAAAGCTGTCATTTAGAATGGAAGGGCATCAGATAAAATGCTTCCCAAACAAGGTCGAGTTAAAGGAGTTCATCATCACTCAGCCTTATTATATGAAATGTCAAAGGGACTTATCTAAGAAAAAGAAGATCAAAACTATGAATAGTACAATGATAACAAACTCACAACTATTAATAACCAAACCTAAAAAATACAAAAACAAAAATGAACTAAGCAAACAATTAGAACAGGAACAAAATCACAGAAATGGAGATCACATGGAGGGTTATCAGGGGGTGAGTGGGAGAGGGATAGAGGGGGGAAAGGTACAGGGAATAAGTAGCATACATGGTAGGTAGAAAACAGACAGGGGGAGGTTAAGAATAGTATAGGAAATAAAGCAGCCAAGGAACTTACATGTATGATCCATGGACATGAACTAAAGGAAGGGAATGCAGGTGGGAGGGAGTATGCAGGGTGGAGGGGAATAAAGGTGAGGAAAGGGGACAACTGTAATAGCATAATCAATAAAATATATTTTTTAAAAAATAGCCCTGACTGGGGTGGCTCAGTGGATTGGGCATCATCCTGCAGACTGAGAGGTGGTTGGCTCAATTCCCAGTCAGGGTACATGCCTGGGTTCTGGACCACATCCCCGGTTGGGGGCATGCAAGGGGCAACCAATACATCTATGTTTCTCTCTTTCTCTCTCTCTCCTTTCCCCTCTCTCTAAAAATAAATAATACTTTTTTAACTCAAATATGGACAAGGTTCACAGTCTGCAAACAGATAAGGAAGGAGCTTTCCACCTGTGGGCCATGACATCAGCTGCACAGCCTGAGCCACTGAGATCAATGGCAACAGCAGTGAATTTTGTCTTGGGCTTTACTCACCTTGTTCTTCCCTCCACTTGTTTGGAGCTGCCGTTTCCACCAGGGACCGAGAATCTTGAACTTGTCCATCCTCTGCCACCCAGCCAGGGAGAAGCTAGTCTAAAAAGTCCATGATACTCTGTTGTTAGTTCAGTACATGACCCAACCTAGTAGCAGATGTGTCAAGAGTCCAAGGAGGCAAGATTTTTATGGCAACCTTTCTCTCACAGAGGTCCCTGGGCAAGGGTGCTTAGCGCTGGTAAGTGGGACTGTCCCATTGCCTCAGAGTTTGCACCTATACACTTACTCACTGAGCCCTGTATTATTTCACCTCTAATATCATAAAAATAAAGCTAGGTTTAATTTATACCTATATACACACACATATTTTATTGTTGAACCATCCGAGAGTAAGCTGTGGACTTTGTACATTTTATCCCTTTGCAGCACATTTCTCTTAAGAGCAAGGACATTCTCTTTGATAATCACAATACAATGATCACAATCAAGAAAATTAACATGTAATACTATTTTCTAACACATACTTCTTATTTAAATTCCTCTAATTATTCAATAATGTCTCTTATAGAGCCTTTTCCCCCACTCAATTCAGGACTCAACCCAGGGTCATGGGTTGCATTTAGTTCTTACTTCTCTTTAGACTCTTTAAAACATTTCCTCAACTTATTTTTCATGACATTGACTCTTTGGGGGTGGGGATAGTGACTTAAAAAAAGACCCATTTACTAGCTCACATTCTGCAGACCCAGGCATGGTATATCCAGGTTCTTCGCTCGGAGTCTCCCAGGGCCAAAATCAAGGTGTCGGCCAGCTGCATTCTCATCCAGATCTTGGAGTTTTCTTCCAAGACCATTGACATTGACATTTTTGCAGAGGACAGGCTGGTCACTTTACAGAATGAACTTCAATTCAGATGTGTCTGTTCCCTTATGATTAGATTCTGATCAAAAACATTTTTTGGCAACAATAGAAGGTGATGTATCCTTCTCAGTGCGTCGCACCAAGGGACACAAAATATCCCTTCATGTTTATTTCATTTGTTATATCTCACTCCATTATAAGTGGTGTTAAGTTATATTATTTGGTTAAAGGTGGCTAGATTTCTCCTTTGTAAAGATAACTTTTTTTTCCTTTGTAATAAACAAGAAGCTTGTGATTCTTTGGGGCCATATGGGAAGCCAGCTTTTACACACAAACATTGACAGTGTGTTAACATGAAATAAAAACCACTCACTCTCCATGAGATTAAGACCAAGTCTCAATCACTCAGATTGTTGGGTTTCACCTCCCTGGAGCCGTCCCTGCTAGTTCTGAGAAGAGAAAGAGAGAACAGAGGTGGAGCGTCATCATCAATCCCATTACCCTCTAACCACCATCTGGAGGGCGCTACTTTGTACTTTACGGCCCTGAGGAGCCATTGGTTCTGCTTAGGGAAATTGCTCTGTGGCTGGAACTCTGTAGCCAATGACCCCAGGAGCTCTAAAGCTGAGGTTCCTCTAGGAAGAACCTTCAGACTCAGGGCTAGAAGGACTCTGCAGCCTCTCTGGTCTTTCTTCTGTATCAGGAGCCCATCAATGGAATAAGAGTAACAACCACCCCAGCTCAGTTCCTCACAGTTCTCGGAGTTTTCCCCCCGCTGAAGAAAGGACAGTGTTTTAGCCAAGAGGAAATTCGCCTTGGCCAAGGGAGTTACCTGGCTCCTTGGCAGGGCTGGAAAGCGGGACCAACTAGAGAGTAAGTGGAATAAGCCATCAACCAAGTTAGAAAAGAGGTTGCTTCTCCTTCTTGCTGATTCAAAAGTTCCCCCACTCATGCTTTTTCTCCTTTTGCTTTTGAAGATGATGATGCCCCACTTCAGAATGTGACCCCACCACTGTCCCTGACTGAAGGAAGAAAAAGTCCAAAGGGCCAGAGGAGCATGGACGGCCTCCAGACATCAAGCCATAGCTGCCCTACAGGGCCCCCAAACGTGAGACAGTCCAGGGCCGAACTCCCAGCAGAAGGACAAGGTAATCACTCCGGTGGGTGGGGGGAGGCCTCGATGCCCCCACCTTGGCTTGTCTGTGGCTTCACACTCATTTTATTCACCTTCCAGGGCCACGAGGTACCCATGATGTAAGCTGTCAGAAAGCCGCCCCATTGAGAAGGGGAAATCAGTAGTGTTTCCAAAATGTCAGGGGAATTAATGCTCACCATGCATATTCCCAAAGAGTCAGTACATGTTTTAAGGGCTTGCTGCACCAACATGCATTGCCAAGCTGCTCTGTGCTTTCCTCACTGCTGGCAGCAGCACGTGATGACACAGCTCCCTGTGCTCTCTGCGCTCCTCGGGAGACACGCTACCGGATTTACCAGGCAGACTCAACACCCAGCCATAACCCTCCAGGGCCAGGGAGCCTGGCGACACGGGCAATGGGAAGTGATCTTGCAGCCCAGGGCAGAGCCTGTGACCTGTTCACAGAGAAAGAAGGACTCCTAATTTCTATTGAAGGGTGAGGTAGGGCAAGGCCACACCCTCTATGACTTAGTTCTTACCCTTAAGAGCTGACAGTCTAGGAGACTAAGATGCTTGTACAAGAGCAATGATGCAGAGACAGTATAGTAACAGCTTCCATGAGGGCTTTGATCTAAAAGCAGCTCATAAAATTGCTTAGAGTCCAAATTGCCTCTGAAAATTCCATTGGGAGGTACCACGCTGGGGACAGACAAACCATTTTCTAGAAATTGCAGCTCAGCCAGCTATCCCTCCTCTTCAGAGCCCTGGGCTGCTTTCTCTGGTTCAGCACCAGATGAAGGAGAAGGGGCTGTTTGGGCGCCAGACAATGTGAAAAAAGTATCTGTTAACAGCAGAATCACACCCAGGGCTGAAAGAAACACTGTGAGAGGCATGTGAGAACTGAGAGGCACCAGGAAGACAACAGACACCACGTTTTTCATTTTCATCTCATGCTCACCCAGAGACAGCAGCCTCACTGTTTAAATCTCCCCCCCCCCTCCCTCTCTCTCTGGTCCCCTGTCTCTCCCTTTCTCTCTCTCCCCCCTGAAACACCCCCTCGAAGCATGTGTACTTGAAGCCCTATAAGCATAAATTAAGTACATAGATCCACAATTAAACACATAACTCCACTGTGTTTACAGCTTCTGTTTAAGGCTGAAATGGTCAAAATTAAATCCCCTCCCCCACCACCTCTCTCTGTTTTCCTCCAAAGTCATTGTTGTCACTTACAACCATTTCAGAGAGAGAACCTTTCTTTTACAATCCCCTCCCTTTTGTATTTGCATGCACTGATGCTTTCTCAGTTTTGATACAAAGGAACCAAACATTGGCTACCACATGACAGCACCAAGGGCATTCCTAGGAGGTTGTACAGTCCAGGACACAACACACACCACACACACACACACACACACTCTTACCAAGCCATCCTGATAAAACAAGAATCTGATCAGAATAAATACCAGAGCCATAGCTGTGACAAGAGTACAGCCCAAAACCCCAGGTGTGTAGGTTGGGTGTGTGTTAGTAGTGAAGGTATGTGGGAGGACACATGCTAATATGCCTGTGTTGGTGTGTGTGTGTGCGTGTGCTTGTGTACGTTCACGCACACCTATGTATGCGTGTGTGTGATTATGCAGGAATGTATGTCTGCAAACAAGGTGCACACATCAGTGTAGGTGTTCCCGTTCATGTGTGGTACATGTGCGTGTGTGTGCACGCTTGCCTTGTGGGTGTACATATGTTCATGTGTATCAGTATGTGTGCACATCTCTGTAAATGTGTGTGTTTTCTTGTGTGCATGTCATGCTTCTGTGTGTTTGTGTATCTGTTCATGTACTTGTAAATGTCTCATTTGCTGGTGACCAACTCTACTCCTGATCCCTTCACCTTAGAGATGGGGAAGGTGGGGGCAAACAAGCACTTTCAATCTTTCTAAGCAACTGAGGGAAATAAGGCTTCCTTTTCTGCCCCAGCCTGAGCCCCCTGGAGTCCCTAAGCAGGCCCAGCATTCGGCCCAGAGGGCGTGGCTGTACAAGCCGAGCACTGCACAAAGCAGAGGGAACACAGAGGCCGGGCTCTCCGAGCCCTGTGCTGTGGCTGAGCTACACACGCCTACAAGAAGGGGCTCCCTTTCCTTCATACAAGGTGCCCCCTCTCCAGCCTAGGCTGGCCCCAAAGGGCTGCTTGAGCCCAGAGGGGCCACCTTTTCCAGACTCTCACAAAGTCATGGTATCAGCAGGTGGCAGGCCCGCTCTGTTCATCCTACCTTTACCTCCAGGGGTCAGGAACTAAACAAGGATCTTGCTCTACCAAATCCCAGAAACAGAGCTGACCTTGTACTCTGAACAGGCCCTGAGCACACCAGCATTTTTCCCAGAGATCGGGGGAGCACAGTCAGCTTCAGACTCCCTCCCCGCACTGGTGCTAACACTGCCCATGCTTGTGTTTATTTTCAAGAAGAGTCCAGAGACCTCTCACTGGGACACTTCTTGCTGAGTGCAAATGGAGGAAAGGTCTGCCTGTCCCTCCCAGGGCCCACCCAAACCGATAAGCTTCTGTCGAGTGAAGGTAAGATGATACATCCCAAGTCAGCCTCATTTTCTTAAGGAAAGATTTTTACCTGCAGCTTCCAAAACTACTCAGCAGCAGAGACATCATTAAAAACAGACGCAAGTCAGCCAGTTTCTCCCCGCTCGCTGACACAGAGGTGCTTCTGTAGCTCAGACATAATAACCCAATGTTTGCATAACAAGTTTACTCTTGCTGGAGCATCTGGAGAGAGAAGTTCCCGTGGAATGGCTTGGAGGAGGTCTAATGGGCCGTGCTGAAGCCTTGATGAGAATGATAAAGCCCTTTTGGTATTTGCCCAAACTAAACATCACCTTTTCTCTTCTTTCCAAGCACCCTCCCGAGGTAGAGATGGCTAATTGGTAATCCAATCAGGTATCCTTGTTATGTGTGTTGATTCATTGCCGTGAATCATCTGGCTCCTGACAGATATCAAGGCAGTTTCCAAAATCCCTTCTGGCACGTTAACTTTTTGGAAAGGAGATGCTGGCTCCGTGCAGCAGCCATTTTGCGAAGGGGAAAGAAATGAAGTCAGAGGGTGATGAGTGTCAGCCACCCAGGAACCACTGGATGTGTGTGTGTGCGTGAGCAGTACAGCCAGCAGGCCTCTTGCTGAGGGAGATTAAAGTCTGCGCTCACTTGGTGGGTTATGTCACAACCGGCTTAATGAAACGAGCATGGATTAAGAGCCGAGAGATTTGAGTAGCCCTAGCTTGTCCTCTACGTTGTCAGATGACTTTGGGTCAGTTCCTCCTGGTGTCCAAGGTTCCTCATCCTATCGGAAATGAGAGGGTCGACTCCTCCACTGACAGCAGTTGGAAAACTCCTTAACTATTATTTCTGGGCTGTTCATGTTGTGTCTGTTTTTGCTGAACTAGCCACCTGATACATGGTTTCCAGAAACCAGACTGCATTTGGTTCCAAATCCAGTGTTAAAGAACTCCCACCACTGCTTGGGTTGTGCTATGATATGAGCACAAAAATAGCTTGGTTCTGACTTGGCGGAAGCAGGAGTTAGACAGGTGGAGGGCACTGTCCTCGTGACACAGCTGGTACAACAGCTGGAAGGCAAATATGACTCTGCCCACCTGCTGCACATTTGTACACTCTGTTCCAGGAGAAATAGCTCCCCTTTTGGCAAAACAAGAGTCAGGAGCATAAAAGGAATATTTAAGTTAAATATTTAGGTTTGTTGTCACATGGTTGATACGATGTTTCACTCATTATGGTATCCCCAGCCCCTACCACAGTGCCTGATGCACACATAACAGGATCACAATAAACATTGACTAAAAAATCTTTCAATATTTTTTTCTATACAAACAAAGAGAGAGAAATGAAACATATGCCAAATAAATGGAGGTTGGCCTGCCACCTTGTACCAGTCCCATGAACAATAATTCTACTTGCCTCTCAAACCTAACAGTATTCACTGTGAGCTTGCTGAATGAATGAATTAATGAATGAATTAATGAGTGAGTGAGTGAATCAGTCAATCACTGGCCTCTCTCCAGCCTTTCCTCCATATACAGCTGGTAGACTTTCTGTCTTAACAGCGATTGGATGGTGCCCTGGAGCATGAGGCAGGAACATAAACCCACAACTCCCTACAAGAGTCCAAGGAACACATCTAGCTTTCTACCAGTGTCTACTAAACTGTTAATGGGAACAGTTTGTTGTTTTGTCTCATTTTTCTTTGCTTTGTTTTGAGAAGCAGTATACTGAAAAAATTTTAATTCTTGCAAAGGATTTGCTCCAACCACGCCAAACTCTTTGCAGTTAAATTTGTTCAAATCCATCTTGATCACCATCCCAGCCTACCCGTCCAATCTCATCTCCCCTACATTCAGGCACACCCTTTCCTCTTTCCTTTGATGGCCCAAACATTCGGTCTTCTCTCTCTTATCTCCCAGTCTCTGCCTAAGTTCCCCCAAATATTTAGAATATGTTTAAGTTCCAGGGGAAGGCTTATCTTTTCTGGGACATTTCCCTTAATAAATCCACTTCATCTCATAGAACTGCCTGGACGCAGCCTCAGATCATCCCTCTCTCTCACTCCCACTTTTGCGATCACTGTATTTATCCTCATCTGTTTTCTGTTTAGCTCCCAAATGCATGAGTCCTAGGGAACCTCTCATTCTTATCCTATGTTCAAGACATGCTTGTTGATTGACTGAATACCCCAGGTGCCACACGGAAAATGCTTTTGGAATCATAGTCGGTTGGGTTTGTTGTTGTTGTTGTTTTTAATTTAAAAAAATCCTCAGTAAAAGAGTAAATATGATCTGTCTCTTTTTTTCTGAGACTTTCAGACTTTGTCAACATCTATTTGGAAATACATTCTTAGGCAATTAGATCATGATATCTTGCTTTCAGACATAAAAGATAAATGAATTTAAACCGTCAGAAAAAAAAAGATGTGAAGACTAGAAATGGAACTTGACCCTCCTAGTCATGTTGGGGTATTGTGACACTTAGAAAATTCAAAGGCTTGAGAAAGGACAAGTTAACGTGAAAGGATGCAAGCCGAGACCCTAGATGTGACCTCTGAACTGCTTATTCCTTATTCAAGCCCTTCATCTGCTCTCCTCATTGCGATGGCACCTAGAGAAGTTTTTTTCAAAAGTCCTTTTGTTCGGAAATTTTTTACTGCAAGAAGTTCAAGGATATCTGTGCCAGTGATTTAGGACTTTTGGTCCCATGTAAATTTAAATTCCTGATCTCTTTCAGAGTTTCCAATTAGCACTTGTTCTTGTCCTAGATGAATTTTCACCTCCAAAACATGTTTTGGTTTTGGTAATTTAATTAGCATCCTTCTCTCTTACAAGTCTTGTTGGTGTGGTGATTTTAAAATACCAGGGTGGTGCCCTGGCCAGTGTGGCTCAGTTGGTTAGAGAGTCATCCCATAAACTGAAAGGTCATGGGTTTGATTCCTGGTCAACTCACCCGGCTGGACTGCAGGTTTGGTCCCCATTCAGTACATGTATGAGAGGCAACTGCTCAATGCTTCTCTCTCACATCAGTGTTTCTCTTCCTCTTATCCCCTCTCTCTGGAATCAATAAGCATGTCCTTGGGTATGGATTTAAAAGATGAAATAAAATAAATAAAAATAAACTAAAACAAAATACAGGGGTAGGCAAAAGTAGACTTACAGTTGTATATGAAACATTGTCTTCTTGTATGTATTTATTAATTATTATATTATTTATGATCACTAACCTACTTTTGCCCCTCCCTATATGTCTACAAATCCTCTGACACTTATTCCTTCAAAAAGGGAGAGCTTAATTCTCCTCCTCTTGAGAGTGGGCTGGACATGACAGCTCCCTTCTAGTAAACATAGAATGTAACAGATGTGACGGTGTGTGAGTTCTGAGACAGGGCCATAAAGGAACTTCCTCCTTGCTTTCCCTCTTAAATTACTCATCCTGAGGAAAGCCAACCACCGTGTCTATTATGCAGCCACTCAAGTAGTGTGATGGAGAGGTCTTCATGGCAAGGAAATGAAGCCTCCCGCCGACGGCCAGAATGAACTCTCCTGCTTGTGAGTGAGCTACTGTAAAATGCTCCCGCACCAGTGAAACTAAAACCTTCAGATGACTGCCTCCCTGGTTGACATTGGGACTGCAGGCTCATAAGGGACTTTATACCCGAATCACACACATAATCCACTCCAATTTCCACAGAAACTGTGTGAGATATGATAAAGGTTTGTTGTTTTAAGTCACTAGATTTGGGAGTAATTTGTTTTCAGTAATAGGCAATATACTTGGTGTGATTCCCTGATGGTCTGCAATTTGGTAAACAAAAAGATAAAGGGTCCAGGAATATCCCATCTGGTCTCAAAACACTGATTACTTGGGGTGCAAACATATGCTTAGTGGTTGACTTTCTCTTTGTTCTCCCCATGTGTCATTTGTGATAATGCTGGTTATGGGGATGAGTGTTGGTGGGGTAGTTGACAGAGTATGATTTTCCTGGGGTAGCCCTTGTGAAGATGATTCACATTTAAAGGACAAGGCCTTTAGATGAAGCAGCATGAGGAAAAAGAGAGAACTCTAAACCAAATTTTCGAAGTCTTGGCTCTACCACCACTGATTTCTGTGATCGTGGGCAAATAATTTCACTGCTTTGGAACTCAACTTCCTCATATAGAGAAAGAGAAATGGGGTTTAGATCCATCCTCCCAACATATGTCCCACAGAGCTCCAATTCCTCATAAGAGGAACAGGAATTACATAAAATAACAAAAGTTTCTGAGGCCAAATAAGTTCAGCAGACTCCTTACTGCAGGACTTCAGACAGCCTCTAATAGGCTAACTTGAATGATGGTTCTTTGAGATGAGGACAGCAATATTTCCCAAACTTATTTGACCACTGAATACTTTATTGTCATTAGTACAACATCATGTGGATCTAAATAGTTTGGGGAACACACTTTGGTAAATGCTCAACTAATGATTTCAAGGTTCCTCCCAGCTATAAATGCAGCATGTTATTAAATAAACCCCTTTCCCAAGGAGACTCAGGAGGGCAGTTCTGCTGCCTAAGTCCTGGAGCAGAATATCAGCCATTTGACAATTCCTGAATATTCTTATTTTTCTTTTCCAAACATCAGTTCTGAATCAGCAGACTTGCTGCAGCAACTTTGTAAGCACTGAGTTCCCTGTTGTCACTTCGCTTCTTCTCATAATGCCTGGAGCTTTCTGTTCTGTGCTGGGCCTTGACCA
The DNA here is from genome assembly GCA_004024845.1 of Tonatia bakeri. Taxonomy (NCBI): domain Eukaryota; kingdom Metazoa; phylum Chordata; class Mammalia; order Chiroptera; family Phyllostomidae; genus Tonatia; species Tonatia bakeri. The sequence goes on from PVIA01004331.1 coordinate 57,627, forward strand.
ATATACTCTCCTTGCAGAAATCACGGGGCTAACTGGTCCATCCCATGCATCACAGGGCGGGTTGTCAAAGCTATGTTGGTCCCAGACTTCAGAGAGAAGCAGAGTTGTTTACCTGACCACTCTGAAACCAGCAGTCTCAGCAGCCCACACTGGAAAGTGTTCCTATAGCCACCAGCTGAGAGCCACCAAAAGACTCTAGGGAGTTTCCTTTCCCTTGACAAAAACCTCTCCTGATTTCTGTAGGTGCAAAAACGCCCCTACCTCAGATGGCTGAAAATGTGGTGTCATTACCACTTTTTTCTTTTCAGAGAAGGAAAATGTCAAAAATAATAGTTTCCTCTGAATCCACTAGAAATTTTTTTAAAGAAAAAAGTCAACCTGAAGTGTTGAAGAATATTTCATTTCTTTTTATTTTTTGTATACGATGGCACTTATATTTTTTACAGAGTCTGGGAAGCCATGAATTCTGCCTCCTTTGGCATTTGTTCTATTTTGGAAAACACTAGAGTTGAGAGGGAATGTAGGCATCACCTTCGTCAGTGTTTAAGCAGAGGAAGTATTTTGTCAGACTCGTCAAGGACACGAGGACACCGGTGGATAACATGGGTATGAGCAGAGCTCCCTGGTGGAAGTGGAGATGGTCTGACTGTCCTCCTAACTTCACCACAGTCCAGCTAATTCTTCCCCTCCTCAGCTGATTCCGGGGGGTAGGGTGGTATACCCCCTACCACAGAGCCACTAGAGTTGTAAGAGCACACTTTGAAAACCCTGTCATTTTATGGATATGGAAACTGAGGCCCAGAGAGGTGCGGTGATTTGCTCAAAGTCACACATCTTTTATGCGGCAAATCTAAGGCTCGGACCCAGATCTTCCTGCACCCACTTGGATCAAAGCTCTTCCCAGAACATCACACGGCATCTCATGCCTCTTGTCCAGGTTTCCAGGCTTCAAGGAATAGCTGAAGTCCCCCCTTCACTGTGATGCCCTACCTGACCACCTCAGCCCACACTGACTGCTACTTCCTTAGCGTCTCACCAGGCACTCCCTCACTTCCTTGATCTTCCTCACTCTTTTTTTTCTTTGCTCTCCTAGAGTTAAAATTCCTGTAGATTCCCCCTCATCTACTTCTAAATATCCCAGAGAATGTAGTAGGTACTCCCAGAACATTGTCTATAAATATGGATTGAAACCATGAGTAGCAGAGACTCATTGTTCCCCAGGATCCACTCTTCCATTTTTCCTTTCCTAATAAAATGTCCCACCCTAACATTCAGCTGAACACATGTCAGTCCAGCTAGAAATTGTATCTCCCAGCCTCCCTTACAAACAGGTGTGGCCACGTGACTCAAGTTTTGGCTAATAAAGTGTGAGTGGAAGTCACATGTGAAACTTCCAGGTCCTTTCCTTAAAAAGAAACTGCTCGGCCTCCTCCTTCTCTGTCCCCTTGGATTTGGTTGTGGTGGTGAAACAGCTTCGACCATGGGAGATGGCAGTTCTCTACAAGCTGATGGAGCTGTTAGATAGAAGGAGCCATGATGCTCTGATAACTTCGTGGAGCAGAGCCACCCCAGTCTGCCCGCCCCTCTCTGCACTCTTAGTGAAAGAGAAATAAATCTTCATGTTTTGGAGCCTCTGTTACAGCAGCTTACCATGTTCCTTAACTCCTAATGCAACTATAATAACGTCTGTCGTCCTAGCTCACATTGCTTTGTGACAATCAAACCAGATCATACTTGTAGTACATTTTGTAAAGAATTAATATAAAATTCCAATATAAAACATCACAGGCCTAAAAGAGGGAAGACCCATTGCACGCGTCTTTGACTCCCTTCATAAAATGCACCGAACACCTACCAAGTGCAAGAGACAAGGACGGGGCTAACATTGAGACTGAACACTCTCAGGCACTCTGCCACACACGGCATCTCATTCCACCACCCCACCAGTCCTACGACAGAGTATTTTCATCCACGTATCATTGGTGAGGAAATGGAAACACAAGAAGGTTAACACCCTTGCACACATTGATGACCCCAGGTGGGTGGCAGTGCTGGGATTTTCCCCTAGGCCTGTTTGTCCCACAGGCTCTTCTCTCCTCACCCCACACCCCAGGGCTCCTCTCCGGGCCCAGCAGCTGCTTCCCTTGGGGACCTCTCAGTCCTTGTAAGAACAGATTCTCAAGGAACTAATTCTACCATAAGGTGGATAAAATGAGTGCTGTAATAGAAGCCTAAATAACACAAGTCAGGGGTGTTCGAGGAAGGAGCCATTAACTCTAACCTAGGGAACTACAATGGGTTTTTACAGAGAATCACCATTTGCACTGACTTTTGAGAAATAGTAGAAGTGGATAAACAGAGACAAGGGAAAGACATAACCGACTGAGGGAAGAGCATGAACAAAGGCAAGGAGATAGGAATGAAGAGTATTCATAGGGAATGGTGTGGAATGATGAGGAGCCTGGGGGAATGGGCTGGGGAGGGGCTTCATGGCAGGGGATGGGGCTGAAAGACAGGCCAGGGCCAGACCAGGCAAGGCCTCCCGCGCCAGGATAGAGCTGAAATGCTGCTACTCAGGCAACAAGGAACCACAGATATTTGAGGAAGGATGTCATACAACCCAATGTGTGTACCAGCATGAAGGGACAGGCAAGAGAAAAGGTCCAGCACTTAGGCTACTGCAGAATCACCCAGACAACAGCTGAGAGGACAGTGGACAGACGCAGGAGACACTGCAGCAGGAAGATCCCCAAGGCCACGCACTGGACGCGGGATCAACCAGCACTCTGAATCGGAGGGGCCAGAGATGAGCCTGTTTGTAGAGCCTCTTGACAAAATTGGCTACAATTCTCATCTCTAATTTTCTACTCAAATTACCTTTTCTCTGTTTTCACTTTCAGTTAAGAGGATTAGTTTAGGGTGAGGGGGTGTGTGTCGTGTATCTTAATTAAGATAAAACAACAATTAAGGCCCTTGAGCCCGAGTCACTCCCACAGGGCACAACCCTCTCCCGCAGGGCACTCAGCCCCAGCCGCCTCCCTTGTTTTAAGCCGAACTCCCACCAGCACACATGAAAAATAAATTCTAGTGTCATGCGCCTCTAAGCCTGTCAGTGATGCAGTGTGGCAGTTTTCTGGCTTATGTGCTTTTGGGGGAATGGTAGAGCTTCCTAGCAGAAAATTGTGGTAAATAATCAGAGTTCTAAGGAAAACCCTGATAGCAAATTTCTTGGGAGCTGTGAGTGAGGCAAAGAGCAAGGTGGAAGCAGTGATGAAGGGTGTTTGTATAACCCTCCTGCAGCCTCTCGCCCTGTCACACATGGAGGTTTCCCTTTCATGACTGTTTTAGCCTCTTTTCCATTCCAACCACTGAGCACTCAATTCTTTGAGGGAAAATTAACATTCATTATGCAATTTATCTCTCTCCTTTTAATCCAGAGTGTCTGTCTCCAAGGTCCCTTACTCAATAATTAATGTTTGTTCTCATTTCCCATTCTCCAGAGCATCTATTCTTGAACTGAAGGGTGAACAATTAACGCTAATTATGGCTTTTTTTCTCTCTCCAGTGTTGGTTCTCAGAATCCCAAGCTGCCGTGCTCAGCCTAAACTATGTGCATGCGTGTGGCTGCGTGTGTGCACACCGAGGTGGAAAAGCACCAAGGGGCAAGCTTTTCCAAGCCCCACCACACTTTAGCAAACCAATAAACCTGAACATTCACTGTTGGCAACCTCTCTGGTATAGTTATTATCAGTAACGAGACAGTGAGGCATAAATACATACATAAATGTGTTTGGAAATTAGTTTTAGTGGGTAGTTAGATGGAAGATCTAGAAATCCTTTCCAATTTGTATTTTCCGTGCTTTTCTGGAACTTTTCTTCCCTATTGCTACCATCTCGATATCTCACGTCTCTGTCTCTCTCTCTCTGTCTCTCTCTCTCTCTCTCTCTCTCACACACACACACACACACACCCATACACATCACCACCACCACCACCACCACCACCACCGAATTTCCTTCTAAAAACTATTCTTTCATTACCAATCCACTCAGGTGACCTCTTTGTTATCTATTACCTTCCCCTTAACTGTCTTCCTCTGGCCTGTCATCCTAATCCTCTTTGGCCATTAAACCACACTGTTTTAACTAATGTTCATTTTGACTGACAAGGACAGCTAGGAGAATAATTCTCACCCATGGTGACTCTAAAAGATCACACAAAAAAATTCATCAGGGCTGTGCAAAAGCCTGTCTGTCTCTTTGGCTGCAATCAGAAGGGCTGGAATCCCTCATGTCTCCCCGGGTCCAAACCTTGTATTCGTGCTATAGCTGGAGGCTGGGGCCCCTCACACACGCCTGTCATCCTGCCTTGCTGTGCACACTGGGCCACAACACATCTGCTGTTCCAATCTGGGCACCTCCTCACAGCTCGTCAAGTGTTAACTGTTTCATGCTCTTGCTCTGTCAAAAGTTCCCCTCTCAGAAATTTAGCGTCATGGTCCCTGCAGGGTTTCACCCCTAAACATCTTAAATAAAAATCCTCCAATGCTTTGTAAGTAAGCCCTGTCAACCTTCTCTCCATGATACCATCTATGTGTTTACAAAACCATCCAATTCATTAGGACACTTTTAGGTAAGAAAAATAGCTTATTTTCAAGACTTTTTCACACTCTCAAGGTAAAACCCTATTGTTTTCCAGTCTACGAATCCATTGGTTCAAAAATCAGCCACGAAAAGGAGGGGCCTAGTATTCCACATCTCCTGAAAGTTTAACTTTCCTGAAAAAGTCACCTGTACTTCTCATCTACGTCATTTGACTTTCATACATATTATTCTATACCTAGACCTCCACAAAAACACGATTTCTCTCAAAATACAGCAATAAGTAGGAAAGAGGGTTCACTTCTTGGAGAGCCCAAGAAACGTGGTATCCTCATGAGTTACACAGGGGCAGCACTGTGTGCTGTGGTCTGAGTGCAAATACAGGGGAGAAGAGAAGTTGGGTTGAACCAAGTGCTTGCGCTTGGCTGGCCAGGAAGGAGAATGTGCAGGGATGTCCTGGGGGTTCCGCAGACCATGTGCTGTACAATTCACCGTGTGAGAAGGTGTGCACAGCTCAGCCCGCACAGCCACAGACTAGGAAACTATCAGAGGAAAAGACTCTCAGGCTTGTATTTTAAATAGAGGACAGAGGCCAGTCCTGTCTCTTCCCAGCTTCCTTTTATATTTTGTTTCTCCCATACAGAAATAAGCAAAAACCAGGAGTATAGTTTGATTTCGTAGTTCATTCTCCACCCACAGCCATTGCTGCTTCTGCTTTAGACCAAGGAAAAAGGATGATTATGTAGAGATTTTCTCTCTCTCCTAAAAATAGTCTTTGATTAATAGGAAAATGTGTGTGGTCTTCCTTGCTGCTTTTTTTGGGGGCAGGCAGCAATGAATCCTGAGGGAGGGAGGGACCTGCAAGCGTAACAGGAAGCAAGGCCATAGATGGAGGGCCAGAGCCAGAGCTGGCTAAAGGGAATTGTTTTCACCAGAGACTGCATAACTAGAAGGAAGAAAAGGTACACGCATATGCTTGCCAATCTCAAAATCTGTAAGCAGAGAAATACTTGGGGGCCTGGCATTTTGTGGTACCTTTCCTGCCATTCTTCTTATGTGAACATGCTGACTGTGGTGGGAAGCGTTTCAGTGTCACTGGTCTCACTCATTGACTGCACATGGGTCAGAGCAGCTCTTAAATAGGAGCCTCCAGTAAAGGATGGTGATGGTGATGGTGATGGTGATGATGATGATGATGGTGGTGGTGATGGTGGTGGTGATAGCTACCACTGTTATCTATCTTTGATGTGCCAAGCATTACCCTGAGTGCTTTACATTATTTCACTTCATCCTTACAGCAATGATATAAGATATATTCTATGGTCTTCATTTTTCATCTAGGACAATGTGGCTCAGAGAAGTTAAGGGACTTGCCAAAGGTCACACAGCTAAGTGGTGAAGCTGGGATTTGAATAGTAAGAAGCTGCATTTTTACCACTATGCATGGTTAGTGGTGATGTCAGTCTAAATAGGCACATTTCCATCTGACAACATGTGAAAATTTAGGAAGTTCCTGACTTTAAAATGACCCATATAAACGAACGGCTTCTGCTGCTCTTTTCTCCTGCCATTTCCCCTCAACCAGCAGCAGACACCCTGTTGTGGGTAACACTGAAAATGATTTGAAACTTTCAGAGATGTGGGAGAAGGAGAAACGCTGAAAAAAAAGAAGACATTGTTTAGGAGAACCAAACTCTTGAGACAGATATTCAAACAAGATAGGCCTGTTTACAGGCTAGCTCTCCAGACCAAAAATGTTCTTCCTAATATAGCCAAAATGTTATAATGTCACTGCTACTATTCTACTATTTAAATCTCAGTAACAACAGATTCACTTTAGAGTCAGAAGTATTCTCTTAAAATATGGACACCGAGACGCTAATAGCCATTCACATTTCAGTAAAAAAAAAAAAAGTATTTAATTGGCTGACTGCCCTCTTGCAACCTAGATGAGAATAGCTGTGCTGAGGGACTGAAACTTCCAGTGGGGATAAAAACAGAAGTTGATAATTCTAGGGTAAGTAGAGTCTTAAGGGTTGAAAATACCTGACCTGTGCAGTGCCCCAGAGGGTTTGGATCAACAGAGAATATTAGCTGTGTGGGGACGGAGGCAGAAGAAGGAGAAATGTACAGAAAGGGAAATGGTAGATGGATGCCAAAGAGAAACTATTTCAGAATTGCCCCATAACAAGCTCTATATCCAGGAAAAAGGGGAGGAAAAAAAAAACTTTTATTCCTTTTCTTCTTTATTCCTAGTAACTAAAAGACCTTAGGCCAATGCAAATGTCTTTCTTATTTCTAAGCTTTTGAAAATACTGTTCTCTCTGCCTGAAGCACAATTTCTCATCTCCTATCCCCCGACATTTTTTTAAATTGTGGTAAAATACACGTAACATAAAGTTTGCCAACTTAGCCATTTTTAAGGGTACAGGTCAGTGGTGTTAAGTACATTCACATTAGGTGAAACCAATCTCCAAAATTCTTTTCATCTTGCAAAACCGGAACTCTATACCTATGAAATAACAACTCCCCATTCTCCCCCATCCCCCAGCCCCTGGCGACCTCCATTCTACTTTCAGTTATCCCCCAGCTCTCACCCCTTTTCCTAGTCAACTCCCTCTAATCGTTCAGTTCCCAGGTAGTTTTCAAGTCAACCTCCCTCACAATTTTCTGTGCCCCCCACCCAGTCCTCTCCACTGATTGGGTGGCAGGCCTCTTCCACTGCTCACACTGCACTGGGTGCTTACCCCATCACAGCATCTCTTTAACTGACTTGTCTACTAGCTAGGGTTTTCTCTCCATTAGACTGCAAGTTTTTCGAGGGCAGGGACCCACTTGCACCACTGGTACCTGGCAGAATGCTGCTGGCCTCACTGACTGTAGGCGTTTTGTATGTGTTTGAATAATAAAAGACTTCAGCTATAATACGAGTTAAAAAGTCTTTGTAAAGGATGACTTGTGAGTCTCACCACCATGCAGAACATGGTCTCTGCAGGAAAATGTGTTCTAATGGGACTGCCTTTATAAGCACAGAGTTCTTCTTTCAGAGCTTCGAATATGAGAAACTTATTTGTTCCCTTGCTTTGTTAAACAATGTTAATGAAAAACTCTTACATCTCTTTGTGTTTAACATTCCCCATTTGGTTTTAGGAAAATGAATATAATACTAATCTGAAAATACTCGATATCCCCCAGAATTGAGTTCAAAAGGCAATTTAAAACATCTAGTCATTGGAATCACCTACACAGAGTCTTTACAACTTTTTGGTTTGGGGTTTTTTTTTCAGTCATTTGGTTTTAATACACATTTTCAGATAAAATGATAGGATTCTGAAAAATCATATAGATGGTTGACTTTGGGTATTTATGGACTTGAAGATCAGTTTCAACTATTCGCGAATGACCTCAGAAGTCAGAGACACATACGTCACTTTGCAGAAGCGTGAAGTCAGATCATAGATATCATGAGGGTGGGGGACAGAAGACCACCGCTAAGTTAGTGAGTGCACCTACCCAACCTCCTAGCACCACATCTCAGTGTCATGGTCTATATTTATTGTAACATCTGCAATGCCTTTTGTGAAGTTACTTTTTAAAAAGTCACATTGATTTAGCCCCAGCCGGCCACTGTGGCTTGGTTGGTTGGGCGTTGTCCTGCAAAGTAAAAGGTCACTGGTTCATTCCTGGTCAGGGCACATGCCTGGGCTGCAGGTTCAGTCCCCTGACAAGGCACCTACCAGAGGCAACCAATCAATGTTTCTCTCCCTGTCTTTCTCCCACCCTTCTCCTCTCTCTAAAAATAAATAAAGTCTAAAAAAATTAAAAGAACATTTATGTGTGTGTGTGTGTGTACATATATATACACGTATACATATATATAGTTTTTTAGAAAATGGCCCTTAAAAGAAGACCAACTGCTAGGGCTAGTGATAGAAATAAGAGACAGTGAAGTGGTCTAACAATTTGATGATTCTCTGCCAAAGAAGTTTTATAAATTACTCTAATCCTTTGTTTATAGACTCATTTACAGACTTACCAAGACTCTAAAGAACTCCCTTTCTTTTTTCATTTCTACTTTAGTTTTATTGGGAATATGATATTCCCGATGATATACAATATACCATATGATATATGATATACTAGGGGTATTCACAAATTGAATGATTCTTGAAATTCTCAGATGTGTCCCTCCCAAAGGAGCCAAGATCTGCTGTTCACATAATGTATGATATGCATGAGGGATCGGAGCCTCACTCAAGCAGTGAAGTTGTACTTAGCACGATGCATTTTAAGGCTGGTATGGATTTCGAGATGGCTGTGTGTATGTGTATCATTTATATTTCTCAATCTGTAAAAAGGTTTAGTATATTCATTTTAGCTCTGTCAAGTGATCAAAACGTATAATTTTCATTGACCAATAATTCACAAATACTGTTTTCTATTTTCTCACCCTTCAGACATTTATCATCTTCTCATCAAAAAGACCATAAAGAAGCATGAGGCTTTTCCTAAGGATTTTTTTTCCCTTGTAGTTTCTCTCTTACTTCTTTCACATATCTCTCTGTGACCTAAGGGTTTTTACTTGTTACTGTCTTAGTTCTCTGCCATTCCTCATTTGAAAATTGATGATGACACCAGCATCGGAACATGTCCAATAGAAAGAATTAGTGATTCTGTTTTACAGAAGACATAAAAATTGCTTATTCATTCATTCATTCATTCATACATTCACTCAGCAAACACTAATTAACCATCTGCTAATGCCAAATACAGCGCTAGGCACAAGAATACAGTTGGAGGACAAAAGTCCATGCCTTAACGTAGTGGAGTGTGCTTAGAGCTGTGAATGAACACAATCTACCTTAACCAGGAGATTGAGAAGGCTTTTGGAAGAAGAGGACACTTATGCAGAGTTTCTAAGGATGTAGGTAGGAACTAGCCAAGTAGAAAAGAGCAAAGAAACCTCCAAGGAAAGAGACCATATGACAGTTAGAAAAAATGACAGCATGGGAGAATTGTGAGCAGCTTATAATGCCTGGATACCAGGGCACATGTAGGGGAGGCAGAGGTGAGAAATGCAGCTGGAGGGGTAGGCAAGAGCTAAATTATAAAGGGCCATAGACAGCAACTATGGAATTTATCCCGAAGGCTATGAGATCCTGTTTACACAGGAATTGGCATAACCAGATTTTTATTTTATTTTAAAGATTTTTATTTATTTATTTTTAGAGAGGGGGGATGGTAGAAAAAAGAGAGGGAGAGAAACATCAATGTGTGAGAGAAACATTGATCACCTGCCTCTCGTCCGCACCCTGACCAGAAACCAAACCCAGAACCCAGGAACGTGCCCTGACCCAGAATTAAACCAGCGACCTTTCACTTTGTGGGACAACGCCCAGCCAACTGAGCCACACCAGCCAGGGCAAACAAATTTTCACTTTAAAGAAATGACTCTTCCAGCTACGTAGAGAATGGATCGAAGAGGTTAAGACTAGAGGCTGGGAGACCAGATGTCTACACTTGTTTGAGAGCAAGTGACCAAGGACAGTATTTTCGGCAGAATTAAGACCACCACATGAACTGAGTGGGCTGACTACTTTGTATGTAGCTCTACCTTCAACCTCGTTTTGAATTCCCTTCTTCCATAGTCTTCCACCACAGGTATCCTTATTAATCTTTTTCTTAATGTTTTGTTGTTGTTGTTTTAATCCTCACCCAAGGACATGCTTATTGATTTTAGAGAGAAAGAAAAGGAGGGAGAATGAGAGGGAGAGACACATCGATGTAAGAGGGAAACACCAGCCAGGGTTGCCCCTCATATATGCCCCTACCAGCAACCAAACCTTCAACCCAGGCATGTGCGCTGACCGGGAATCGAACCTGTAACCCTTCAGTTTGCACGAGGATGCCCAACCAAACTAAGTGACACCAGCCAGGGCAAACCTTATTAATCTTATGATGTGTCTTGATTGGAGGGTTTCTCACGTAGCACTTTTTTTATTGTTGCTGTACAAGTCGAATTTAAATTCTATCATCTATCTTGCCTTCCATTTTGGGCTTGGTAAACTGCCATGTACCATTGAATCTCTCCATAAAAAATTATTTATGAACTTTGGAGAGAAGTTGGTGTTCCCAAAGCTAAAGCCAGACCCTTGAGACTGAGCTAACCTTGGTCTAAGAAGACATAAGCAAGTAAAAGAGCTGTTATGCCAAAACAGAAGAAAAATATTGTCCTTGCATTCACTAGGTATTTCATATTTAAATTCAGACTGACTCATATCTTCTAGATCCATCTAGTTGGCTCCTTTAATACAGGTCCCTGGGGTATGTCTTTCGCCTGCAGACTTTCTCAGTTCTTGAACAATGATTTGATATGCCCATCTTACCCTCCTCATCACCCAGGAAGATTTAAAGAGAAAACATACAGCGTTAACAAGGTCTTAAATCTTGTCCCAAGAATTTGATAATGACAATACCAAAAGGCCATCTTGGGTCTCCCACATTAAACAAGCAGACTTGAGATTTATTATAACACAATAAACACTGTATAGGTCATAGGTGTCCTGAGTCATATCATATAAAATAAGTATTTTTAGAGATCACTCTTAAGGAAAGGTCAGCAGGGCTATATAAAGGGACAAGAATTATCCTTCCTTTTATGGTTTAGTTTATTCTGGGAATAACTTTTCTAATAAACTGGAATTTGCCTTTACATCTTCCATTTTTGACCAAAAATACAAAACCATGGAGGTCCAAAGGCTAACTTTTAGGCCTTCTCCTATTGGCTTCTGCTGCAAGTCCACGTGCTAAGCTGTGAGAAGGTAAAGGTGCTTTCTGAGGTCCGATGGCAGGAACAGATGCCCTCCTCAACAAGGAACCACTGTGAGCTGTGGGGGAAGCTCCCTGACAGCATACTAACAATCAAAGGCTACTCATGCCTCAGAAGTGGTGTGGGGGGGGAAGGCCTTGAACAAATTTCAAGAGACTCCTGCCAGCACCTCCAAAAGCTCCTGCCCTTGTGACAACAGAATGTTTGGCCACTTTAGAGCCTATGGGTCTGAACTTCTTCCCCAAGCCCTGGGACACATCTGTGAAGGAGTCGGGTGGCCCATTTTGCCTGATAAGGTAACTTCAGGGAGTTCAGTCTCCATTCTGATAACAGGTGGGGGCCACCAGAGCATCCCACACCAAGGGAAATAAGTGTTCTGAAACAGTGGGACTAAATATGACCATCTTTCATCTTTATCTAAAACAATGAACCACAGCAGTTTGGCAATTAAACATAATCGACATAGGGTTAAACAGGAGGAAATTTTAAGGCATCTTATTCCAGGCTAGAATCAGATGCTCTTTCCTGCTCTTCAAGTTTTGAGTGTTTGGTGAAGGATCCCATGAATTGAAGAAGGCAGAAAAAGCTTGGGAGGAGACCCCATCTAGTAAGGGTCATCTCTGAAACTGCCCGGTTATCTTCTGGGAAGGCTATCTCCTTGCTAAAAGCCTGTGGTTAGATTAATGCTAGCAATTGAAAATCTGCACGGGCCTGATGGTGGGCAGCCAGGGAAGGAATGTGTTTTCCGTTTATCTCTTTAGTGGCAGAAATGTTCATCACAGAAAGACCCCGCGTGCCCAGTTTCAGGCGGGCCTGGAAGTGGTGCAGCCTGTATCTATGCTTGCACACGTCACCTCCGGAATGATGAAAAGAACCGGGGCTCTGTTCACAGCCTGTTGTCTGAGTTGGTCAATGGGTTAGTCAGTTTCTTCGGCACGATAACAGGGGCAGATCTTCCCACATTGTTCAGAGAGGAAGTTTTACCACCCCCATTGCTTTATCTCCCAGGAATGCAGTTTGAGTTGTGTCTCCTCCTTGACAGCTTGGACCTCAGTAAATTACCAGGGTCTTGACCCACGAGATGGAGAAGTTTTAAGCGATTTTTCAGCCTCCTATCTAAAAATGTGTTTACATTTCTTGAACTCTGGCTGACTGATTCTTTCTCGTGGTGTTGCAAGAACTTTCCTTATGCGTTAGAATTTATAAGTTTCACTTCTAAGAGACCCATGGTTCCTTTCAAGCCACAATGAAGTGAACCTCGTCACAACACAATTCTGCTGGGCTGGATTTGTCCAGAGGCCAAGCAGCTGGGATGTGGCAAGCTCAAGTGAGGCTAACAGGAGGCAGTGTGATGTGGAGGGGAAAGTACAAGATGCTAAATCAGGAGATCCGGTCTTGTGCTATTTCAAGGTATGGCCTTGAGCCAATCACACGGAATCACTCTCTGGGCCTCAGTTTCCCCAGCTGTTTTCAATTTAAAAATGTTTTAAGTCTGTGCAGAAGCCATTTTCAAACAAGACAGAGGAGGACAGCTGAGAAACAACAGAAAAGGAAAGGTCAGCCCACAAGGAATGACTAGAGGCTTCAGGTCAAAGAGACAAAGATGCAGAGTCACATATGGCCATAGATTCTTAAAAGAGCTACTTATGAGTAGCAAGCATGGAAAGAACTTTTTGTCGGACACTCGTCCCACACAAGAAGCTACAATCATTTGTCACAGCAGCCATGTGCCTGGCTAAATCTCTTCCTCAAATAAACAGTCCTTTATAAACATTAAATTTACTTTCTTAGGGGAATAAAAGAAAAACAAAATAAATCCTATCCTTTTGCAGCTTGGGGTTTTGAGTCAGGCCGTCTTGGGCTCAAATCCTTACTCAAAACCTCACTAGTTATACAACCTTGGGCGGGTTACTTTACCTTCCGAGCCTCAGTCCCTACACTTGTGAGGAGCTCAGATAGTGTAGCGGTGGAGGAGGGCCGTGTGGATCACATGCTGACACTTGTTGGTGTCTGTGCAGCACGTGCTTCACGGGGAGCCCCATGATTCCCTTGGGTCCCCTCCCACCAGCCCCACTCTGGTGCCATGTTCCCACCTCTCCTGCTTCCCTGCACACCATGAGGGAAAAGGGGAGTCTCTGATCTCTCTGTCTGGGAGGTTGCAGAAGCATTTTCCTGCTCTGTGAAGTACCATCATACAAAATTTATACTCCACAGCATCAGCAGATTTTTTCCATCAATATTTCCTTTTTAATTTTGGCTGCATCTGAGTCTTAGTAGAACAAAGATTTAAGATTTTTGTTCTCTTAAAGATCAGTCAAAACGAGAGAATAGAAATTTGAATATAAGGTCTTAACACTACATGTGACATGATGTTTAGACTGTGCCTACAGAAGTTATGGGTATTATTTGGTGGGTAAATATGGATGCTATAAGTACATGCATGTGTGTTGATAATCTTACACATATGAATTAGGTGTGCATATAAAAATTCATGAGACCTAAATCTGACAACCCTGATTCTTTTCTTTCTAATTTCTACCATAGCAAACACTGAATCTGGAACCAATCTTCACAAGAATCTTAATGAAACCTCACCTTTGACTCAAAAGCCAGAGAAGCAGGTACAGTATTGACTTTAAATGAGCAGGAAACTGAGACAGAACTTTTGGGTTCTTATCCTGGCTTGCTGTGTGACCCTGGATGAGATTCTTTACCTCTCTGGGCCTCATTTGCTTCATCAGTAAAATGAGACAGATGAACTATAAAATCACAGAGGTCCCTTAACTCATAGACATGGAATGTTTTGTCTGGCTCTTCACGTTCATGAACAAGCTGCGTAGGCTCTTCCCTCATTTCTGCAAAGTCAAAAAGGGAAGTAGGAACACAGAAAAGAATCATCCATTGAGGCTGTAGACACTACGACTTTGTGGAAATCCGTCCATTTTTTTTCCACTCCAATTCTCATTCCTAATGGAGAGGGAAAAAAATGGCTGTCAAGCAAAAAAATGCAAGGGTACCTTAAAGAAAGGAGAAAAATGCTTTGTCTGGATGGATTAGGAATATCTATTACTGTTTCAAAGGCACGTGGTCACAAACATTTATAATTTTGTTCCGTCACTTGAAGCTCTGAGGCTGGGACTCTCTTCCACTCCTCTCTGGAGAGACAACTAGGGAATTCCTGCAGCTGCACCCGGTTCTCAGTGAACCTGAACCCGAAGCAAGAGCAGCGCAGCTCCCAGCACGCTCAGGTCCCGCCCTGCTGAGCAACAGCCTGGAGGAGAGAGGGGGCTTGATCTCTCTTTCTCTCTTATCTCCAACTTCCTGCCACAGCCTGGCTTTCTCCTCTTCCCTCACACTCATTAAAAAACAATAATAATAAAAGTAGTTTTGTTCTCATCTGTGGGACTAGCTGGGCTCTGTGGAAGGACCTGAACTTTCACGGTTAGAAACCCAGACTGGGTCAGGCCTCCGCTGAGGTAAAGCATAGCCGAGCCATCCCTTCCCGCTACTGAGGAGCAACAGAACCAACATCTGCAGCTTTTCTTGTTTTTGTTTTTTTTACATTCCCATTTTGAAAGCACTCTTTATAAGGGATCTAGAAGTTCTTCTTTTCTAATAGTCTGTAACTATGGAAAATATAATGTGTTATATTTTGATAATTCCAGAACTCCAAAGGCCTTGCAAATACCTCACATGCTATAAACACACTCCAAATTCACACAGCCCCATAGCTGTATTTCAGGAGAACTAACATCACCTACAATGAAAGAGTGGCTCAGTCACGTCCAACGAAGCCCTAGACTGAATTATTAACCTTGCAGTCAGAAGGAGAAACACCAGACCGAGGGTCTTAAACTCTCACCCTATGAGGCTGTGGCAAAGCAGCTTGCTCTGAGAACTTCACACGCCTCCTTTGTGAAAGGACAGAGGTCATGTCCACCAGAGCCGGTTGGCTTTTTCAAGCCGCAGTAGTCTTATTTCCTTTAGTAGTAGCCCCCAAAAGGAAAGCCATTTAAGAAAAAGTCTAGGGAGTCCCACCAGCCCCTACCCACAGAGACAATGGAGGTGGGGTGGGGGAGGGGGTGTCTCCCCTACCCCTTACTTTTGGAGGTTAATGGCCCTTTATTAGATTAACCACTGACTTCGATTTTAACTACTTCCTCAACCTACTCTACGTAAATGACTAATTTCAAGTTTACTATACAGCATCTGGAAAGGATTTAGAAACAAACTTCTGCCCAGCAGACTTCAGATATGTACCTCGATGGGCCACTGGCAAATCCAGTGGGTTCCTCTCACGGTCGCCTTTCCACTCCGAAGCAGGCTAGGATATCACACAAAATTGATCTTTATCAGCATCAGCAGTTTCTGCTCTTCCTTCCTTTCGGTTAATGCCCCACTGACTCACGCTCCCCATATTAGGAGTTGTCACAGAAAATGGTTTTGCTTTTTTACCAGCTGCAAGGAGAGAACAAAAACCCAAAGGTGGGATATTTGGGCATCACCATGCTTTAAGGAGATGTCACAGGCCTAAATTTGGAAAATAATTTCTGAGAGGTGTGTAAGAGAGAACCCCCAGACGGTGCCTTGCAGACGTGATTAGATTCACGGATGCTCCCGGTCCTGGAGGCTGCCTCCGGGTGCCCCCTACTGGTTGGATTTAAACACCTCTGCTGTGCGTTTCCCAGTGGTGTCTGCGCTGAGGAAGGGAGAGGGATGATGTAGGGCTTCTGTCTCCAACACACAGGATGGCAAGTCTTGGGATCAGCTCCTGAGACACCCCTTCCACACCTGGCCGAGGATCAGGGCCTCGGAGGTAAATCCATAAATAGAAATGAGAGTTGCAACTGCTATCAGCCACTTCCTAGGAGTTGGAGGAGGGGGTTAAGTCAGGGATAAAGGGGAAAGAAAACTACAAGGGGAAATGTGGAGATGAAAAGAGCAATGAAAAAAGGAAAAGGAGACAGGCAGACGTGTTTCAACTCCAAGCTCCCATTTCCTCTTTCAAATGAACTGCCGCCCCACTGTGAACAGAATCAAGTATTTATAAGGCATTTTTTGCATATTAATAATAGCTGCATAGGGAGCAATGCCAGTTCTGCAGTCCTAAAGGCATGGTGCACTTTTTAAATGCGGGGCCTTCCAACTCCTCACCGAATGTGATATTCTCCTTCGAATTTAGCTTCCTTTCTGCCTTGTGGCTCCTCCTAAGGCCTTTCATTTGATTAAGGGAAATTCGTTCCCGGGATATCGTCAGAGACCAAGTACTGTTCTTACCTGGCTGGCTGACATCAATCGCTAGAGAAGCTTTTCCTCCTCCCCAGGGCCTCTCTGTGTAGAGGCTGCAGGCTGGGTGAGGTGGCCAGCACCTACAAAGAGTATTAAAATTGTAAATGAAAATTCTAGGAGGGAACATTAACATCTCTATGCTGTGGGGAGGGGTATGAAAGTAAAACTTTTTAAAAGAAGTTTTAAAATAATTGCATTAACTAAAACAGCATTATTGTCTATGCTCAGTGAAGATCACATTCAATTTTAAAAGAAAAATATTGAGAACCAGTTAGAGAAATAAGCAAAAGACAAACAGTTCAGATAAAAAATAATAGTAATAGGCCCTGGCTGGTGTATCTCAGTGGATTGAGCGCAGGCTGTGAACCAAAGGGTCGCTGGTTTGATTCCCAGTTGGGGCACATGCCTGGGTTGTGGGCCAGGTCCCCGGTGGGGGCCATGTGAGAGGTAACTACACATTGATGTTTCTCTCCCTCTCTTTCTCCTTCCCTTCCCCTCTCTCTAAAAATAAATAAATAAAATATTTTTAAAAAATAATAGCAATAGAAAGCACATATGGAAAAATATTCCTCCTGAGTAGAATAAAATGCAAATTGAGGCAAACTGGAGATAGGAGTTTTGAGATGTGTGTCTCCTCTCACTTTTTTAAAAGGTAATATGCAGTCCTGCCAAGGTTTGGGTAAAATTTGCACACTTATGGTGGATGGTAATTCATTTCAATCCATTTGTAAAGCAAAATGCCAATATGACTTGTGAAACATGAAAAAAGTATTCATACCCATTGGTTCAGTGTTTCTGACTTCTGGGAATTTATCCTAAGGAAATAATTCAGCAAGAAAAAAAAAGTGAGTGATGATGTCTCTTGGCGGCATTATCTATAATAGAGAAAACTTGGAAACAGCATAATAGTCCAACATCAGAAAGATGATAAGTTAATTGTGACATATTCCTCTTATTGAGAAGTTTAATTCAGGCATTAAAAAAATCATGCTTCTTCAGACTAGAAATTGTGATTTAATACTAATGATAGAACACAGGGTTTCTCTACCTCAACACACTGACTTGGGGCCAGAAATTCTTTGTTGTGTGGGGTTTTCCTGTGCATTGTAGGTTACTGAGCAGCATCCCTAGCCTCTGCCCACTACATGCCAGTAGCACACCCTACCTGCCCCCAGTTGTGACAATCAGAAAAGGTCTCCAGACCTTGCCACATGTTCCCTGGAGGGCGAAATCACCACCATTTGAGAACCACCAATTTAATTTTAAAACTGAAAATCAAAGTGATGTCAATTATGACTGCTGCAATAATTTTTTTTAAGTTATCTTTAAAGAAAAGGCTTGTAAATAATGCATTCAAAAATGTGTGGTCACGCTAATTTAAAATTAGGGATGTGTTGGGTTGAGATTTTTTGTTTATATTAACTGTCATGCTGGTTTTTCGTTCTTTTCAAAATTCTCCCTGTAAGAAGGAAAAACAGATCAGGAGGGTACCCAGTTTTAAGTCAGACTTAAAATGACCTAGGGGTCACAGTAAACAAGTACACGGAAAGCTAAACAAGGCGTCCCAGCATAGTGCCATTACTTTGTAACTATTGTTAAAGTCACTTAACATTAGCTGGGTTTTTACTAGATGGTTGGACAGGGCTATCAGAATTCTCCTTTTAAGGATCTTGGTCCCTTTCAGCATTTATCCCTCTGACCCTAGACCTTGGGGACCAATGGACTTGCCTCTTTTTCTGAAAAGTTTGGATCTCAAGGTCTGAAACTCTCTTGTCCATCCAGATCCATCTGTGTAATGCTAGGACAAGAGGGGCCCTGAGCCCACTGCTTTTATAGAGCTGTCAGAGCAGAGGTTGTCCGTAAAGAGTATCAAAGCACAAGCTCAAACCCTAATTAGATTTCCCAGGAATTGTTGCATTTCTTTGTTTAAACTAAGAAAGAAACCATCTCACCAGTGTTCACATTGTCAGTTTTCTCTGTTAGAGAGAGCAAACATCCTTTCCCACATGCTTTATCTCGGGCTTTGTTTTGTTGCTTTGTAGGGATTAGAACTCTGGTAGTGTCCTAAAAATCCTGTTAAACTGGACTTAGGTTGCTTTTTCTCATTTCACAAAGCCACTTGCATTTCAACCCAGATTATCTCTTGACCTCAGGTTTCATGAGTTTACAACAGTATAAATTCATATTTGATTTTATGTGTCCAAATTTTGCCTCTTTTGGATTTCAAAGTGTAGCCTGTAACTCTAACACACTGGGATTTAGGTTGAATAAACCTGTGTTTACCCATCTGTTTCCTTGGGGGTTTCACAGATGGCGTTCACATCGCCTTTCAGCCTCCTCCTTCAGGACAAAGAAAAACCACACGCACACCTGTAGACACGCTAAGGTTTTGACAAAGGTACAAAAATAGACTTCTGTTTCAGTGTCCTTCTGAACTATTCCCTACCTTCTGTTGAACTTTTTGACTGTTATCTAAAAGAACAAGCTACCACTCTTTACAGACACTTTTTTCCTAAACTGCCTATCCACCTTTGCATGTCAGGTGGTTAGCGTTTAGCACACAGTTCCTGGCACATGGTAGCCATGGGGGTGGGGGGAGATGATAAATCTTTTGTTGACCTTAAGGTCCACGTTCTGGATAGAAAAAGCCCCTAATCTTCTCGATTGGATTTGGAGATTGTGCTCCTTTTATTTCCAGTGATAATGACAGGGAAGTTCAGCTGACGTTTTTCTAACAGTCACTCAGTCTCCGGATACTTCCTGCTGTTGGTTGCCACAATTTGGTATTTCACTCTCTGGAAAAGCTTTGTGCTGCGTGCAGACTGCAGGTGTCATTAGGCATCCTTCTTTAAGGCCTTTTTGAGGCTGATACGTAAGATTGAGGCTAGCACTGGTCCTTAGGAGAATTAACTGTCTTCGTTTCCCCATCTGGAGAAGCATGCTTTAGTTCCCACCCTGCGTTTCTCCTTCCTAAAGGTTGGGCACAGCATTTCCCTGGGTGCTGGCTCCTTCTCTCTCCCTCCCCCTTCCTCTCTCCCTCTTTTGTAAATAGCTTCGATTGTAAAATTTTGCAGTTTTTTTTTCTTTTAAATCTAAGTAAACTTCATCTTTGTTTCAACCTTACCCACAGGATTACTTTGTCAGCCCAAAAACTTCATTGACAACTGAAGGATAATTTACAGAGAGGCATTTCTTTTTAATTACAAAATCAAGGCTTTTATTTGTTGAATTTTTACTTAGACTATTATTTATTCTAGTAAGTCTGTGTTTACTGAATTTTTGGCTGCTGGATCCAACCTGACACCCGATATGTGCCTAATTATTTTCTTTTCTTTTTTCTTTTGTATTTTTATTATGGAAAATTTCAAACACATGCAAAAGTAGAGAGCATAGTATAGTGAACTTCCACATAGCTATCTATCATGAGCTGCAACAGTTACTTCCCATTGTCTCGAGAAGGACTTTTTAAATGGTAATAACAGCCAGTGTTTTTGAGGTTAACCCTGTGAAAGGTGTAGGATCATCTCCTTTAACCTTTACAACATCCCTAGGAAGTAGATACAGTTATTGTGCCCATTTTGCGGATGAGGAAGCAAACGTCACCACAGACAGGGCCCCGTTCTACACATGGCCTGCACTGACTAAGAGGCCGACCAGGCTGGGAACCCCACAAAGCTGCACTGAGATCCCGGCGTCTTCCACACCGCCCCCGTGGTTGCAGGCAGGTTATCTAATGGCTCTGAGGCTCAACTTCCTCATCTGTAAGGGATAATAATATTTCCCTCATGGGTTCACAACAAGAATTAGATGAACAACATATGGAAAGGGATTAGCACAATGTCTGTCACTAAGCAATCCCAATAAATTATAATAGTAATTATCATTCTCTTCCTCCGGCCTCTGCCTTGAAAGACATTATAAATACAATCTAAGAGTTCAGATATGGAGAAAGAGAAGTTTGAAAGGCATGAATATGAGTCAACTGTTCCCCATCACCCAGCCTCCAATAATTGCCATGCTGTCTGGAATTTTGTTTCACTGCTTACAAACCTTTGGGTTTATCATATCTCATTGTAAAGTTGTTGTTTTTTTTTAACTGTTTTTCTGCCCTGCACCTAAGGGAGCACAGCTGAAGGCCAGTGGGTGGGGAGGGGAGGCAGTGAATTTTGGAACTGGATGCACTGTGTCCAGCAGGGCCCCAACCCCCACAGACCTTTGCTGTGAGGAAAACTTAGAAGTCAGAGGACAGCAGGGCCCAGTGGAAGGGAGGGGGCAGAAAAGAAAAGGAAAGGACATCTTTCTCTTCTTCCAGCCCTGCCATCCCCACATTACCAGGGCTAGTTCAACTCTTTAGCCCAACTAAAGCATGAGTTAGATAAGCTTTTATGGGCCAGTGTGGGAATCAAAATACCATGGGTAACATTTCTTTTTTTAGTGAAAATCAACTGATTTTAAATGACCTTTTTATAGTGGAATCAGTTTGCAAGTTGAGATCCCCTCTCTCTCGGTTGTCGGATTGGAAAAATCATGTCAGAGCCAACATAACAAAGAGGTCCCACAATTTGGGGTTAAAGTAAAGTTTGGGGTTAGAAGGAACAGGGGACTTGTTCAGATTTCCCTCCCTGCAACCCCACCTCCCACCTCCCAGTCTGAAATAGGGTGCGTCATCTCTCAAACTCAGGCAAAATTCCAGCCTGGACCGAACCAGACTCCCCCTCACAGAAAAAGCTAGTTTCTGCCTCCCCTGGGGCAGAATAGATCACTATTTTGGCTTAAAATTTTTCTCCTCCAGCTCCTGCTAAGCCAGATAAACAATGATTCTGTTGTGTCAACAAAGCAGCTAATTAAACTTAGAACAATATCAATTAGAATTCACAGATAAGGCTTATTTCCAGAGAGCAGAAGCCCTGGAATTAGTGTCCTGGGTTTCAATAACTCCCTGAGGAGAGCAGTGAGGTAAGGAAACTGAGGCAAGGAAAGCTGAATGACTCGGCGAAAGTCACCAAATAAGTCTCTCACAAAAGTTAAGACGGGGGATTGCAGTGTTCCTCTTGCTGGCCCAATGTTCGCTAGCTATTACGGTAATTTACTAGCACTCAGGAGGATATAAAATCTCCTTCCATAGAGTTGAGGCGTAAAAAGTGGATGGGAACCTACATTCGTGACAGGGAGGAACAAGAAGACTCTTCTCTGGCTTCCACACAAACTGTATCTCCGCCAGGCCTCCTGTGGAGCCCTCCTAAAACTGTCCAGTCAGCCAATTTCACCAGCACCAAATTGCTTTCAGAAGACAAAAAGTAGGCCAGGAAGTCAGGTGGTTAAGAGGAGCATGATGAACCCAGGTGACTGGGCAGCCTTGTGCTAGGTGGAACCATGCTGTGGCTGAGGATCCCTTTGGCTCCTCATGAAGAGGCCATGCAGACACGCCAGGTTTTTGAATTGAGAGCCTGCTATTTCATCTGGCCTCCTGAAGACTAGAGGTTTCCTGTTTCTCCGGGCCAGGGAAACAGGACAGAGACAAGGTCTCAGAGTGGAACCTGGGGGTGGCCAGGGTGCCCAGCCTTGTACAAGCTGGGTCTCCCCACCCCAAGTTGATAGAATATAAGAAGCCCGTGGTCCACTCAGACCCCTCCAGGCAGCCCAGGGGTAGGAAGTCCAGCAGAGCTCTAAGTCCCTCCCAGGCCCGCCTATGTCCCCATTCCTACTGCCCACTCTTAGTCCCACAGGCTACATTGGCTAAGAAATGATGGCCTGGGAAGGCCAGCCACAGGGAAGATGGGGAGTCCCTTCAGCCCATAGCTTCTGGCAGGGGGAGCCTTTCCAGGATTTGGTCCCCACCACCCAGCAGGAGACGTGGCCTGAGGAAAGCTCAGAATCTCAAGCCTCTTTCCCCCCACCCCCAACTCCCAGAAACTAAATCTCTCAGATCTATCCATCTCCCCTGGGATTCAAAGCGCCCCCCACCCCTGCAGTCCACCCAGGGAAACAGAGGGCCAGACTCTCATCCAAGTAGGGGGCTTAAAGCTCCAAAGGAGAGACTGACTCTTTTCCTTTTGTTTGCTCACAGGAGGAGGACAAATGCCCTGCGTGCACAGAGGTTTGATGTGACAACTTGATAGACCACATAAGGCTTTCAGCAAAGGCCTCCCGCCCCTGCTCTCCATGCATTAAGATAATGGTGGGGTGTGTGCCCCAACGCATTTCAGATCCTGGCTACAAAGGCCCTCCTTCCTTCAGTTTTCTTCCTCCAGCTCAGCTTGCCCACAGGTTCCCAGAGACTCTTGGCGGTTTGCTCTCAGGCAGAATGAAGTTGTGAGCTGCGTGGGAGGCAGTTAGACAGTGAGAGTGTTGCGGCCTCCTTAATGAGAGACAATAGCTCTTCTTGGAGCCATTACGCCATAGCTGCAGAGATGAGGAACCCAATTAGAAAGAAGTGAGAGAAGTAAAGAGGAGGGCCTGAGAGACTCCTGTAGGACAGATCCGTATCTTTGGTGGCTCTGTGGACCCCGTGGTTGGACATCTAGTTGCTTGGGTTTAGGGTCTCCTTTCCTTCTTACGGTTAGCTATCCCAGTGACTAGAGAGCCGATCCATGGTAGTAACCCTTCAAAATACACAGATTGAAAGGAGGAGGAAAACGTGTTGGGGAGAAGCCTTTCTTCTTGAGTTTGTAGCTCAGTTATTATAATCCAAGAGTAAGAAAGGAAATAATATTTGTTTAATTTAATGATGTCCTCTGTAAGTTTGGCTACATTATATATATGTGCATATGGATATTTGTATACAGATGATAACTCTCTTCTGTTCTGGCTTTCAACTGAATCACATTATGTTTATGGCACGATAATAATCCTGGATTTTCCATGGCTCAGTCTGTCAGAGTATAAGATTAGCTCTTGAATTCATTAACAGTCATCTCCCTTTAAATGTCAGATACCGTTTTAAATGCCAAGAACTTACACAACCCCTTCTGTGCAATTCGAATCAGCTTTACCAAATTAACTCATTAATCTTATTGTTTCGTTTACTGAAGAGAAAGGTGTTTCCTCTCTTCAGGTGTTTTTAGCAGAACACAAAAATATTGAAGTATTTACAGTACAATACAGGTGAAAAATGGGTTTGATTTTCTGCTAAACATTTCACCCTTCCATCAGTTTTGTGATCATTCCCATTCAAGCGTGCTCATAAAAGAAACAAAAAGCTTCCGGCATCTGTGCTTTCCTCCACTTCCCCCATCTTCATTGCCTTCTGTCCAACCTTGTGTTCTCTTCTCCCTTCGACACCTTCATAGACCTTGACTCCTGTTCACTACTTACTCTGCAGTCTTTGCTCTCCAAATCGCCCAGGAGCTGCATGTGTCAATTATGATGGCTCAGGAAACAGAGGGGTGCCTCGCAGGGTCAGGGATGGAGCCCAGAAGGCTGGGGCAGCACAGATGTAGATATCAGGGATTCTACTTTCCTTTTCAAGGAATCCCTGACTGATTTTACCTCTGCATAATCAGATACACTGACTGCTAAAGATCGATGCTTGTAGGACCGACTCCTTATAGTCACCCAGCTCTCTGCTCAAATGTCACCTCAGCAGAGAGGTCTTCCCTGATCGCCGGAAGGCAAGTCTCACCCCCTCCCCATCAACCTCCATTGTCATTTCATTGTCTTCATAGATATAGCACTACCTAAAATCATCTTGCATATTTATGTGTTTGTTTGTCTGACACATACAATATAACTCAATAAATATTAGTTTAATGAATAAATGAAAAAGCACCCCCAACACTACTTTCTTTCCTAGCTTTTACTTTCTGACTTCCTCTCCTTTTCTCACTGCCTCTCACCATCCTCTTTATATATTTTATCTTTTCTTTCTTCACATCTCCCAAACCCCCTTCACTATCACTTATTTGTTAGAACTCCTGAACATAATAAGCGAAAACAGCACTTCACATTCCAGTAACTACAGAACCTTCACTGAAAACATTCCATTAAGCTAGAATTGATGGCCCCTAAATGTTAGAGAGATAAGCCATACAGTCAAGAGAATTGTTTTATCAAAAGATTTATAGGTCGAGTGATTCGGAGGGACTTTTCTCAAAGCCTCCCAACTCCCCGCTCTTCCCTCTGAACCCCACATAAGGAGTTAAAGTGATTCCAGCCGTTGGAACTGGTCTTGGCTAGGCCTTTTGTCCTCTCGCCTAACACAGAATTGTCTCTTGGAGGTAACGGAGAAACTTCCCTTAAATCAATATTGTCTGATTTCTATTATCCCACCCAGTGATTCATGGTATGATTTTGGAAGATAGAAAGCTTGAAATGCTTTGTCTGATTCCAGCTTGGACGAAACGCTTTCATTTGATCTGGAAATGGGGAGGGGCTGTCTCACCCTGAGAAGCTAATTAGGTATATGGCTGAGATGACAAAAAAAAAATGGATATGTATTTGTCCAGAAAGCTCTTTATCTCTAGCCACATTTCAAAACAAAGGAAAAGGGTGTGGATGTTCACTGGAATGATGTCTGCTTAAAGGGACCCATCAACTGTTAATTCATCATTAATACTTAAAAGTAATATAAATGTTATGGGAGGGAGCGTTTATGACAGCCCAGAGGGACAGACATTGAGAGTTGGTCTCCTAGAAAATATGGAAATGATCAACTCCACACCCACGGTGATCTCATGGTACACTAATACATGTGACCCCAATAAGCCAGCCCTGAGAAATAACTTTCCTCTTTGGAAATGAGGAGGCAGAGGTACTCAGATGACAGGACTCTGGCGATGAGCACATACTTCCTATAAAGTTGTCTTCATTGGCCCTCCACATTTGAACCGAGTTGGGCCAGGATGTGTAGCTTGTCCACAAGGCGATGGTTATTCTTTCGTTCAGCAAATATGTATCACGTGTGGATGCATTCCCAGACCCTGTGCCAGGCACTGCTGTTACAAGGGAACAGGACAGTCTGGTTCCTGTCCTCATGAAACTTATAGTCTGCTGGGGAGGGCAGGTGGCTGCCAACGCATGAGCATCGTTTGGACAATGGCGGGAAGTGCTAAGTGCTCTGGGATGTCATGGACAGCACCAAAGAGCCAGACCTGAAGGGTGAGGAGGAATTAGAAGGGAGGAGTGTGTTCCCAGGAGAAGGAAGGGCATGTTTGATAGCCTTGTCTGGGAACTGAAAGGTCAATGTTGATAGTAGCCCTTTGAACTTGCGTTTCCCACAGTGAGGTAAACACTTTCCTCAGAGAGCCCCACAGAACCATCCTTCACCTTCTGTAGAGCTCAAACTTTGCTTTCTTATGGGCCCTTCCCTGGCAGCCCTGCTTAAAATTGCACCTCCACCACCATTCCCAGACAATCCTCACTCCTCTCTCTGTTTTATTTTTCTCTGTGTCATGAATCACCTTCAGACATAACTTCTGTTCCACTTGCTTATTATCTCCTCCCTCTTGGTGGAATGTATGTGCAATTTTCATGAGGGTGGAGACTTCTGTCTGCTCCTTGCACTGCCGCATCTGCTCTGCGGGGCATAGAAAAGGCACTTAATAAATATTTGTTGAATGACTAAATGAGGCAGGAGAGATAGTCCAGGGCCAGGCAGGAAGAGTCTTGAAAACCTTTTAAGTGGGTTGGCCAGCATCCTGAGGGCAAGGGCCTTTGAAGGTTTTGAGCAGAGGAGTGTTGTCCGGGTTGCATCTTGGAACAATCACCCATGTTGCAGTAGGGGGCGGGGCTGGAAACCCACCTCGGATCCAGCTTTGTAGCACGCTGAAACAGGACACCATTGGCTTGCTGCGGTGACAGGAGAAGGTGTGGCCCAGAAGGTAGCAGAGCCCCTGGGGCCTCCCAGACTCCTCTATTAGCCCATTCTTCCTTCCCTCTCTGCTAGGTTTATTCAGATCACTCTTCCTAACACAACAAACACATTTTAAGTTCAGAAATAAACTGGAGCCTTGCTATAACTTTATTTGCTGCAAGGCAGATTTGGTGACTATTCACAAAAGCCATAGACATATCAAAAAGATCTCATTAAAAAGGAAGTCTTGGAAAGACGGTGATTTCAGCTTGCTCTTTGCCAACTATGTGGCTTTGGGCAAGTTACTTAACTTCCCAGAGCCTCAAGTTCCTCGTCTGTGAAATAGGAATAACAATACCTGCCTCACAGGGTTGTTGAGAGGATGAAATAAAGTAATTACAACCCCAGAACATAGTAAAATGCCTTCCCTGCTTTTCCCATTACACCAGCTCGAGGCATGAATTAATAACCAGTCTCGGATTATCCTGTGTACATATGGACTCCCTGTGTCTTCCCAGGTAAAAATAGTTGTTACTATTAGAGTTCCTACAATGCAAAACCACTTTCTATAAATATTTGGGGATTTGGACTAGCTCTGGTCACACTATGTATCATTCCTATGAAAGGTGGGCTTTCTGCTTCTCTTCACAGGCAGCCCAGCAGTCCTTGGAGGCAGCAGCTCAGAAGACAGGAGAGCCTCAAAGTTGTATAAATAAAGGGCCGATATGTTCAAACGGAAAAGAATTTTACACGCGCAAGCTGCACATCGACATGACGCCGTTCCTGAAGGTGATCTCACACTGAGAAGACGAAGGGTTTTATAGGCACATACACAGGCAGTCCAGTTAATACACTTCTGCATGGTACAAAAACAGCTTCAGAAGTCCCTCAGAGTTCCTGCGTTATCAGAAGGGACAGAAAATAGGCAGTTTGTAGCAGATGAACAAAGTACAAATTAGGACAGTAATCACAGCCAGTCGTTGGGGACAAATCAGTTGGGTGTCTGGTCTGGATGGTAGGAGACAGGGAACAGAGAGGAGAAAGGATAACCTTGAACTTGAACCACCTCATAAAACAGGCAAATATAATTCATCGTATCTTGATAGTAACTCAGACCACTGTTACTGTTTTACCACTGTGATAGTCCTACTGTAGAGAAGGATTCTTAACTGTTTAGAAGTCAACTACAAGCCCTCTTCCAGATGTCAGATCTTGTTTTCTATCCTCCCAAGCTTCATATCTACTTAAGAGTACTGAGGGGTCTTGTAGTGACGATGTCATTTGTCCATCTTTGCAACACTCCTTCCTGCCCCACCTAACAGCACCCGGCACATGGGAGGTAATCTGTAAATGCCTGTAAACTGATCCTCCATTTCATCCCACAGCCCTCTGGCTTAGGGTCCTCATCCTACCCATTCTTTGTGCCCCCTCAGAGCTGGAAGAACTGGAAATAAATGACCATGGAGTAAAAGGGAGTGATCAGGAATAAAGTAATACTTGCTATGGAAGGATCTCAGATCCTTCATATTTTCCTAGAGGACAAAATCTCAGCCCTTTGATACGAAGTGACCAGAAAAGACAAAAACAGAGGAGGAGAAACCAAATCCTTTGTGGCTTTTAGCCATTGCTATAGACTGGCAGGGACTTCGGAGGCCACATGTGTCACACTCCTAACCTCAGCTAATCCAGAGTCCTCGTGTTACATCTTCTCTGGGCAGCCCCAGACTCAGCTCTGCAAGGTGGGGCTTTAAGAGCCATCTTTTGCCCCAAACCTTTTCTCCACATGGCCAGGCTCTTGCTTTCCTCTGTTTCTTCTTAGATAGGCTCTTTCCTCCTGGTGGAAGATGACCACCAGCTTCTGTTTTCTAGATCATTCCAGAACTGAGTCTTATTGACCTGACTGGGGTCACATGCCCATCCCCAAATGAATCACCATGGCCAGGAGAATAGAATACACTGACTGGCCCAGCCTGGAGCCACAGGGACTAGGGGTGGGGAGGGGAGAAGTGTCTCAAAAAGGAAAACAGGGTCTTAAAACCTGAATAAGAATGATTCCAGGTAACAAAGGATATTTGCTACAAGCATTCAAAATAATTGCCTTGATTTATTACATGTTATATGAGTTTGGTAGGGCTATTATGACAAAGCACCATAGACTGAGAGGCTTAAACAACCGAAATTTGTTTCCTCGCAGTTCTGGAGGCTAAAAGTCCAAGATCAAGGTGTCAGCAGGTTTGATTTCTTCTGAGGCCTTTCTCATTGGCTTGTGGATGGCGTCTTCTCCCTGTCTTCACACGATATTCCCTTCGTGTGTGTCTGTGTCCTAATATCTTCTTCTCAGGGCCCAGTCATACTGAATAGGGCCCACTCTGATGACCTGATTTTACCTCTTTAACAGCCCTATGTCCAAACACAGTGGCATTCTGTGGTGCTGAGAGCAGACTTTAACATATGAATTTCAGAGGAACACAGTGTAGCCCAAAATGAAATATTAATGAAACTAGCCTTTTTTTTCTTTGCAACAGTTTAGTTCTTCCTGTAGGGCTTGAAGAATTGTGGTTGGTACTTTCTGGGATGAGGTCTCATCAACATTGTGACTGTTCATTCATCCAACCCATAATGAGCTTCTACCCTCTACTATGTGCCTGGGCCTTCGGGATACAGCATCAGCAAACAAAACAGACTGAGATCCTTATCCTGCTCCAGGCAATGTGTATAGTATGTTAAAAGGTGATAATGCCACGGAAGTGAAATAAGGATATATTTATAGAGCATCTAGAAACTGCAAAATTCAGAGTGGGGAATTTTATAATAATTTTTTGTGTATTTAGTGTCCACAAGACTTTTGTGTTGCACTTTTTGTCCCACAATTTTGGCATCATATTATTACCATAAACTATATCATATACCATGTATCATATACATATAACACACATATTATACAACATACTATAGAGGGAAAGGCATTGTCATCCCTAAGGCCCACTTTCCAGACCACCCTTTTCAAAACTCACAGAAATTGTAACGCAGCCTGCTTCTGCTAGGGGCTCACGATGCACACATGAGGCTTTCTGACTCCCAGATCAGTCCTTGCCCAAAAGACCACAACTTTTGTTGGGAATGTTCAGCGTTCATAGCTCTTCATAGTAGACCTTGTTCATATGGTAGCTCCTGGATTCTTAGGGACTGCCTTATGAAAAGACACAAACCTCAAGGCTATACAGAAAAGGATGGTGAGCTCATACAGAGGAAGACATACAGGCTGTCTTCAGCATCTGGAGCTGTATAGAAACCAACTCATTCTACACATGTCATTCCTGCATTTCCTCCCCATCCACAGGGCACTTCATTCGTTTTTGCCTGGTACATGTAAGAAGAATTACACATTTCAAGACACGAGTGTAAAAGATAAAAATATTGAAACAGAAAAGGGGGATGGAAGGAGATGCAAATAATCACAATTGCAACATCACTGAACACTTATTCTGTGCAAGGCTCTGTTGTAAGTTTTACATGGAAGACCTCATTTAATTCACAAAATCAATCTAAGAAGTAAGTAGCATCACCTCATTTTGCAGATGAGAAAACAGAAGGCATTGCAAAGTTAAGTAACTTCACAAATATCAGATAGTTGGTAAATGACAGAAAGAAGATTCAAAGTCAGGCAGCACAATCCAAAGCCCATGTTTTCAACCATCTGTTACAAAACTTCACTGCAGACCCCAACTGAGTCCTATACAATCAAATGCACCACCTACCATGTTAGCCAAACAGCCAGCATAGCTCCTTCTAGAAAATTCTATCCCTGAGTCCTCAACCAGTCTGCTGCGGGAAGATTTTCTGACCCTATAGGACTCTGCCCTTCCCCCAACTCCCACCTGCATTCTGTTGGGCCAATGTAAAGCTTCTCTCCCTGTGATTGTTTGGTAAGATAATATATATCGAACATCCTCTGCGTACCAGACACTGGGCTAGGCACTGGAGGTGCAGAGATGAATTATCTCCACCCCTGGCCTCCCAAGGAACCTACAGCCTAAGAGAGAGATAAACAGAGAAGCAAATGCTGTCAGTCCAACGCTGCAGCAGAGGCAGGCCCGAGTTGCTGTGGGAGAGACCCATTCGTTTCTTAGTCACTGCACGTGGAATCCTCCTCAAATTTAAGAACCTTCTTATAACACTGACGACAACACTATCAGCCCATTTTGAAAGATAATCTCATCAGACTTAGATTTGGGGAAACTCGATTGATCCGGAGTACATCTGGGTTCACATAAAAATGGAACCATCTCTTTTAAAAATCTATTTTTTGAAAAACAAATGGTAATTGATAAATAAATTAGGATAGGGATTTTTTTTCCCCCAAGAACTTTAATAACTGTCAGGGTTAGGTAGTGGGGAATAAAGTGGCAATAATAACAACAAATGCTAGATGCAGACTTGAATATGCTCATACTCGACATTGATATCAAGGGCAGGCATGCTGCGCCCAGTCATCACACAGACAGCTGTCACTTTACGCCCTCACACTGGAGGTAGAGGCACCCGCCCGAAATCACTTATAAGACTTTAAGCAGCACTCCCCAACCTGCTTCACACCCCAAGTTTAGGGCCAGCCCCAGGTTTTACTTATGCAGGCAGGTGTGGGCATGTCCCACCAGGCAGAGGGTGACTGTCACTGCCACAGAGTCCTATTGAGGGGGAGGGGCGGCTTGTACTTTAATGAGTAGAAGTAAGAGGACAATGATGTTTGGCTTTGGACATTGTCCAGAGATGGAACAGCCCCCTCGGAAAAGAAGTTCCAGGGCCTGGAGTGCTTTAAACCTGCTTTCTTGGCCACTGGGAGGACAGCTGTAAGGGGCTCACAAGCTAGTTTCAAGATGTGATGATTCCAGGACACTTGAATAATAATATTTCCAGAAAAAATATTCAGGGTATTGGGACTATTATATTTCCAAAAGAAAGAGGCCCAGAATTAAGTAGATTATTATCTATATTCAAGTATCAGACCAGGAGTGACTCCAAGTAACCTTGTAACGTTCCTGGGACTCCCCTTCCTCTTTAGGGAAATAGAGATAATGATACTGGGATATCCATACCTGCCTCTCAACAGTGAGGCAAGAGTTATATGAAATAATAATTTTCAAAGAATGTTCACATCTACAAAGGACTCTATTTATAAAAGAGACAGTAACATTGATTGTTCCTGGTAAGAGCCAAGCCCCTCACATACTGAACCTTATTTAATTTTTTCAAGCCCCTCAGGCTAAGTGTGCAAATTGCCACTGAGCAGACAAGAAAACTGGCGAGATGAGATGGTGACCAGTGACAAGGCTGGCAGCAGGGGGAGCTAGCACTCAAAGCCACGAAACCTACAATACCTGACAGTGATGAGGTCTACCTATTCCGTTCTGGGAAGACTGGTTGTACATCTTTTTCCTGGCTTCAGATCCTATTGTTGAACTACAGGTCATGTAGCTGGCTCACAGCTGACAGGATCCCCATGTCTGACTCTGTACCCCATGTTCCCCCTTCCTTCCCACAGTTCCTTACAAAAGCCTGCGGGGGGCCGGAAAGTACCATGCTCAGATGGGGTGCTGTGTGTGAGGGTAGAGGGCAAGCATAAGGTTCTCCAAGGACAGATGAGAACTAAAGGTCATGTGCTGGCTCCGTCGCTTAGCTGGTTAAAGCGCCTGTCTAGTAAAGGTCACCTGGCTCAGCCCCTGTCCGCGGAAGCAACTAAGGCTCAGAGGTTAAGTAACTTACACGATCTGTAAGGCAAGAAGAGCAGGAATCAGGGCTTCAGCCCACATAGCCTCCCAGACCCACACCCCAGCTGTCTCTCTGGTTTTAGGGCTGCAGTTTGTGTTCACAAAGTGTCGCCCACCCTCTGCCCTCTCCAGCCCCACAATGCCACACTGCTGCCAGTGCTCATTCTAAATACAGCTTCGTCCAATCCCTGGTTTGCCTGAAATTCCTTATCACATCCCCATGAGCTTTCCAATTAAATCCGAGCATCAAAGATGCATTTCTTTTATAAATAGAAAAATATAACATGCAATTTTTTAAAAACTCGAAACTGCAACATGTAAGCTCTGGCCCGTGTCTGATTCACACTGCCCATACACTGCAGACACAGTAAACTACCCCTGAACCAGCGCACGCTGCTCCCTCTGCCAGGAACTGCCCTGCCTCCCTTTCTCCGCAAGACTTAGCACTGGGTCCGCTGGTAAACAAACCTTCCCAGGCCCAATTTAGCTTCACCTCTAGTGAGGTCCTGCTGAAACCTGTCATAATCTGTCACAGTATTTGTCACACTGCATTGCAGCGATTGAGATTTCTTCTTGTTTTTCCTCAAGTCAGTGAGCTTCTTGTAAATAGATCTTTCTGCTTAGTGCCCCCAATGCCTAGCACAGTGCATGGCACACAAGAGACAATTGTTTGTGAGTTGAATGAGCAGATAAAGAGCAAATGGCTTGGCTAGAACAAGAGAGCTGGGGTTTGAATTTTCAGTCCTTTAGTTTGTTTCACTCGCTCACCAAATATTCAGTCACTCGGCTTAGCCATGGCATTTGTAACTAATATTAAAAGTGACAGATAGCATTTTGCTTAGTTTCAGTTTTTAATTCAAATCTTGAATCCAAAATATACTCAGAAGTTTTAAATATTTTTAAGTTTAAAAGAGTGTGTCTCCCAGCTGCTAAGTTCCTTTCCCCAAGGACACCACTGTTAGTAGTTCCTGAGTTGTAATATGCATGTATAAGCCAGTGCAGACAGTCAAACACACAGATAGATAGATGCTTTATACACATTTTAATATATTACACACATTGTTCACAGTCTTATTTTTTTTTAACTCAATGTACTTGGAGTCCTTTCTGTGTTAATTCACAAAGAGATGCTTTTTAACAGCTGCACAGTGTCCTGTTGTACTCGTATGAATCACTGTGATTGGTTTGACAAGTCCCCAGTCAATGAAATATCGTGGTTGTTTCCCATCTGTTGAAATGAATGACCTTAGTCATTTAACATGTGTGTTCATATACGTAAAAATGATAGATTTTTCACACTTTTCTAATCAACAGACAAAATTTTAAATTAAGACTATTTCTTTTTCTAACAGGGACTCACCAAAAGATTCTTTCCAAATCCCTGACTCTCTCTTCCTCCATCGTCCCATCTGTGAAACGAGAATATTTCTTGCCCCTGAAGATTCATAGCTGCATGTTGTTAAGATTCAAGGTTTATCCTTTTGGCATCAGTATTCTTTCAAAGGAGGAAATTCATTTCTCCCTTTTCATCCAATTTCCTGTTAGATTCAAAGGATTTATAAACAGGCTTTTTAAAAATTTACCTTCTTTCTAGTTTTCTAACTTAACAGTTTACTATGACTGAAGCAGTTTTTTCCTGCAATAATTTTTTTAAAACCTTTCCATTTATTCAGGGATGAATTTTTTACTGCATTAGGCCAAATCTGCTTTGTCTCCAAAATAAGAAGTACAAAACCAAGAAAATTACTTAACTGCTTGCTCTAGCTTTTTTATGTCAGAATAGCTCATCAGCTACAAACATGAAGTTAACAAGTGAGAAACATGCAGGGTAAAAAGCCATTAAGTGAGAAGAGAATGTCAAACAAATTAGCAGATAATTAATTGTCTCTTCCCAAAGCAGCTTGGACATTTTGTAATAAATTGAAAAACTGATGGTCACTAAAGGAACTTCCAGGAGAGACTTCTAGGGCCCTCCACATCAGATTCCTTCTCTAGAGCTGAAAAGAAGCTGTGGATTAATCAGAGATCCAGGTGACAAAGGTCAAGAGCTGGCTTCATCAGACACACAGGGCTTTACTTGGGTCACTGACTCTGCCTGCCATATCTCTTTGGCTACTAAAGAGATTCTCTTCCAACACATTCGAGAAGATTTGTGATTCTCTATCCTGGCTGCATGCTGGAATCACCCAAGAAGACTTAAAAATGTCTGATCTTCAGAAAGTCTGATTTTAATGCTTGGGGTTAGATCCTGGGAATCATATTTTTTAAAGCTCTGTGAAGAATTTTAATATGCAGCCAGGATTGCAAAACACTGTTATGGAGATTTCTGTACAGTGGGATTGCAAGCAGCTTGTGTGACTCAGAGAAAGAAGGAAGAGGACATTAAATGTGATAAGATACCCAATCTGTGATAATCCTGGGAACTCCACAGAAGTCCAGTCTCACTCTTCTGCTCCCCTACTTTAAACCCTCAGTGCCCTCTATGTGTCCCCAAGACAAAGACCAAAGTCCTTACCCTACCTGCAAGGCCAAGGAGGTCTGATTCCTCCCCATGCTTCCCACTTCTCTCAGTCTCTGCTCTCATTACACACTGGTCCTCCTTCAAGTCTTTGGAGGTACCTGCTTCCTTCCACCAGCTGGCCTTTGCCTGGGACATTCTCCTTGACACCCCAAACCCTCTGCCCCTGCCCCAACCCTGTTAACACCTATGAATGCCAAGCATTGAGCCCAGCACAGACGAAAGGAACAAGCCTCCCACAAGAGGATGACTAAGAACCTAACAGTGCTCAGTGCTGTGGCTAAGCCACCTAGCTTGTCAGGGCTAGTCACACTTATAACAGACTTCTTGGTCACTTAAGTTAAACTAAGTTGACAAAGGAAAAGAAACAACTAAGAAAATTGTATTCCTTTTTCCCAAAAGGCGTGGACCACAGGAGTATTTGCACTTATTTTGTCTTATATAATTTCATTGTGTGTTAACTGAATAGGAAAGCAAAGATGAATTGGACTACTATCAAGAACAAGCAGGACCCCTCAGAGAAAACCATCAAGACACCCAAGGTAGAGACAGCTGGGTTGGGTTTTATAATCTTATCATGATAATCGCCAGATGAAGTTTGCCCCTCTCATAGATGTTAATGGGGACTGACCCTTCCATTTCCCTCAGGTTGTGGGTTAGAAGTCAGAATACAGACCAAAGTGCTGAGTTCTGACTCTGATGTGTTCTTACTGACTGCAAATGGATGGAAGAGAGTGGAGGCTCTGGGGGCATTACAAAAAGGTCCCACAGGCACTTCCACCTTTCTGTTTCTCCTGCTTTCACAGGGCCTTGGATATGCAGGTGAGGGAGCTGAGGTTCCCTGCCTGGTGGGATAATATTCCAACCCATGGGGAAACAGCATCTTTAGAGACCCAGCCCACAGCTCTAGGTGGCCAGAGCTACTTGAGTATGGCTTCCTCCAAAACTGATGCTCCATTTGATAATGATGATGATTCCAGGAACTACTGGGCCCAGAACTGGCATAGTTCTTATTCCCAGACAATAAGCTCTTCCCTGGGGGTACCTGGGCGTGCTGCTGTGTGATGCTACAACTGGCGAGGCCCAGAAAGCAGAGCTGTTCTGTATCCTCGTTGCTTCATGCAGTAGTGGAAACCTGTGTGAGAAACTCAAGTTCACAAGGAGGGGATGCAGGCCAGGCCAGCCAGAATTGTGCTTGTAGTTTGCTGTACAAAGGCATCCAACAGAGGGAGCTAATACAGGCTGAAATCCTGCTCGGCCCCCTAAGCCATATTCCCAGACCCAGGGCATCTATCCAGGAGGGGTTCCTGTTCCCACCTGGTCCTCCTACTGAGATGTCTTCTCTAATTCATATGAGATGCTCTGTTGAGGCTGGCAGCAGCGATCTGAGCAGCGAACTGGAGAACATGGGCTCTGGAGTTAGACTACCTCCACCTTAACCTCTCTGTGCCTCAGTGCCCTCAGTTGAGGCTAAAAACATCCCCCCCCCCTTCCTGAGGTTGCCTGAGGAATAAATGAAGTAATTCATATACAATAGTCCTCTAGTGAATATTAATCTTGAGTTGGATATCACAATGATTACCAATCTGAAATGATACAACTTCCCCTATGGCATCTGGACCTTCATCGAGGAGAGAGACCACAGGAGCTCATTGGAGATAAATGTGCAAAGTCATGGATTTGGGATTTCACCCTGAACTTGATATTTTTCTATTTACATCTCTTACATTTACTTTCACTTGACATTCTAGACAAAAGTAACTTTTATACTCATTTAAAAAGATTTCAGTCCTTCTAGACATCGGACAATAAAATATCATGGTATCTCAATCCCTGGGTCTGATCAAGCTGTTAAGCAAGGTTCCTGCTAACACAGATATTCTGACACCTCCATTTTCCAAACTGAGTGACAGCAGCCAGGGAAACATGCTCCGGTCCTCAGATCTTTGATATCATCAATCATGAATGTGTAGAATGTGAACACTGACGAGCCTCTAAGGTCTTGGCCAAGTGCAATAGGGGTTTTAGGCAGCACAGAACATGGCCAAATCTAAACAATGACCAAGTCAGTCAAAACAGATCACCTGTCTCATGACCGCAGGCTGCGGCTCAGTTCCATAGAGGTTATTCACACGGTCTTCAATGTAGCAAAATATCACTGCAGAAAATTAAAGAAACCATTTGCCTATCCTGAATGATAAATGCTAATGTTTAAAAAGGATTTCAAATCTTTTAAAAACAATGGGTGTAGGGGACTAAAGGGCACTGTGTAGGCAGCATTACAGTGATCAAGAGTACTGATTATCAAGCCCGGGTCCCTGGGTTCTTATCTTTGCTCCACCATCTGTATAGTTAGGAATTACTAACTGTGTGACTTTGAATAAGTTATTGAACTTCTCTGGCATTTTTTTCAAATCTGTAAAATGGAGATACTAACAATACTTATCTCATGGGGTGGTTGTGACATACAAGAGTTATTAATACATGTAATGTGCTTATGAGTGCCTGATGCAGAGTAAGTATACATTAAAGATTAGCTATTAGTCTATTTCTGAAAAACATTAATATTTTAAAATTATTTTTTATTGATTATGCTATTACAGTTGTCCTGAGGTTTCCCCTGTTGCCTCTGCTCCAGCCAGCACTCCCCACCCACTCAAGCAATCCCCACACCATCGTTCATGCCCATGGGTCATGTGTATAAGTTCTTTGGCTACTCCATTTCCTGTAGTGCACTTTACATCCCCATTGCCATTCTGTAACTACCTGTTTGTACTTCTTAATCCCCTCACCTCTTCACTCATTTTCCCACATCCCCTCCCATCTGGCAACCATCAAAACATTCTGTATCCATGACTCTGCCTCTGTTATTCTTGTTTGCTTAGTTTGTTTTTTAGATTCAATTGTTGACAGATTTGTATTTTTTGCCATTTTAGTGTTCATAATTTTGATCTTCTTTTTAAATAAGTCCCTTTAACATTTTATATAATAATTGTTTGGTAATGAGGAACTCCTTTATTTTTTTTCCTGTCTGGGAATCTCATTATCTCCCTTTGATTCTAAATGATGGCTTTGCTGGGTAGAGCAATCTTGGCTGTAGGTCCCTGCTTTTCATGCCTTTGAATATTTCTTGCCAGTTCCTTCTAGCCTGCAAAATTTCTTTCAAGAAATCAGCTGACATTCTCATAGGAACTCCCCTGTAGGAACTTCTTTTCTCTTGCAGCTTTTATAATTCTCTCTTTATCTTTAACCTTCAGTATTTAATTATGACGTGTGTTGGAGTGGGCCTCTTTGCATCCATCTTGTTTGGGACTCTGTGCTTCCTGGACTTTCATGTCTATTTCCTTCACCAAATTAGGGAAGTTTTGTTGTTGTTGTTGTTGTTGTTTTTTTAAAATACATTTCCAATGTCTTACTCTTTCTATTCTCCTTCTGGCACCCCTGTGATGTGAGTTGGACCTCTGGGAGTTGTCCCAGAGGCTGCTTATACTAGCCTCATTTTTTTGGATTCCTTTTCCTTCTTATTGTTCTGATTAGTTGTCTTTTGATTCCTTATGTTCAACATCATTGGTTTGCTTCTCAGCTTCATTCACTCTACTGTTGATTCCCTGTAAATTGTTCTTTATTTCAATTACTGCATCCTTCATTTCTGACTGGATCTTTTTATGCTGTTGAGGTCCTCACTAAATTCCTTGAGCATCCTTATAAACTGTGTTTTGAACTCTGCCTCTGATAGATTGCTTATCTCCATTTTGTTTAGTTCTTTTTCTGGAGTTTGGATCTGTGCTTTCACTTGGGCCATGCTTGTCTCCTCTTTTTGGCAGCCTCCCTGTTTGTTTCTATGTATTAAGTAGAGTTGCCTTCTGAGTGTGACCTAATGTAGTAGGGTCCAATGGCACAGCCTTCCCTATCACCCAAGCTGGGTACAAGGTGCGTCCTTCATGTGGTTTGAGTACATCCTCCTCTTGTAGTAGAGCCCTGGTGGCCATTGGCAGATCAATGGGAGAGATTTACCCAGGCCAGTCAGCTACAAGGATTAGCTTGACAATTTACCACCAACTTTCACCCTCTGTGGAGGATCAGCTATATAGGGGCAGGGTGGTGATGATCTGACTTGGTCTGTAGCTGTCCACTGGGTGTGTTGACCCTGTGGTTTCCCAGATGGTACAGGCCAAGGTCAGCCCCCACCTATGTTTTGCCCAGAGCCACCCTGACTGAGCTGTAAAGCAATCTGAGATGGCTGCTACTTGTGCTGGGCTTGGAGATTTCCAGGTGAAGCCAAGCTGTGAATCTAGATTGAATGCTACTAGTGCTGGGCCTGGGGCTCTCTGAGGCCCACTATTACTTAATTGATAGGACTTAGGAAGTTGTGAAGCATGAGCCAAGACCAGCCATTCCTATAGAAAAGCAACTTGGGTGGGCCTGTAATTTGGGTGGGGCAGAGTCTCTAGGAATCTTCAAGACTGGTCAAACAGTGTTAGCCAGTTTGATAGAGTCTCAAAAAAGGCACCAGCTTGCCAGCTCAGTCTGGATGGAAGTAGTTTCTTTAATTCCATAATTGTCAGACTCCTAGTCAGCTCAATTTCTGACAGTTCTGAGTGATGGTTGTTCTATACTTTAGTTGTAATTTTGATGTGGTTGTGCAAAGAGGTGAGCCATGTCTTCCTTACACTGCCATCTTGACCAGAAGTGAAAAACTTTAATTTTAGTAGCCATAAATTTCACTTTGTCAGGAGATACTTGTTCTAACTTGATAAGACAACAATTTCTTTACTTTCCAAATCAGTCTCAGTGGGGTGGGGCTTGCTCTTGGGGGAATGATTAAATCCTCTGTGTAATCCTTTTTCATTTAAGTCCAGGTGTGTGCAACAGACCCAATCTTAACAAAGCGGCCTTACCAATCTCTGCCTTCCGTGAAAGGTTATATACTAGTTTATCTCATTTTATTCTCTCCAAAATCTTATGAGGTAAAGAATATTACCCCTCTTTCACACATGAGGAAAATGAGACTCAGAGGGGTTAGGTAACCTACCTGAGGTGCAGCCAGTAGGTGAAGAAGCTGAGATATGAACCCAGGTTTCTATGTCTCCATGCATGCCATTGTTTTGTTTTTTGTTTTTTAGATTGTATTCATTTATTTATTTTCAGAGGGGTGTGGCAGGAGGGAGAAAAAGAAGAGAGAAACATTGGTGTGATGTGTGAGAGAAACATTGACCAGTTGTCTTCTGTATGCCCCAACTGGGGGATTGGCCTGCAACCCAGGCATGTGCCCTGACTGGAATCAAACCAGCAACCTTTTGGTTTGCAGGACAGTGCTCAATCCAGTGAGCCACACCAGCCAGGGTACTATTGGCTTTTCAAAAGAGTTGTAACTCCATTCACATGTTTCTCATTAGGAAATAGATACAAAGTCAGAAACATCACAAAATTATGGCAGCAATTTTTTAAGCCAGCATGAATCTGGGAGATTATTTAAGATCTCTAGAAATTCTTTTATTTTTTTATTGTCTTTTGTTGTTTATGCTATTACAGTTGACCCCACTTTGTCTCCCTTTGTCCCCTCCCCCGAGTCTCTCCTCCCCCCTCCCAGGCAATCCCACGTTATTGTCCATGTCCATGGGTCATACATATATGTTATTTGGCTAATCCTTCCACTTTCTTTCATCCACTCCTCTCCCCCATCCCCACTCTTAGAAATTCTTTTATATTATAGATAAAGGAAGCTGAGGTCTAGAAGCCAAGACAATTATGCAAAATTACAGCCAATTATTAACATCAAGGTAATCCAAGTCTCTACTCAGTATGTGTGTTTACTTCAATTTAGTTTCATTTTCAAGGCCTTTCCTCAGGTCAGTCCCTGGCTCCAGGAGTAAACAGCTCCAGAAGAAACAAGTATAATGACTACCCAACCTGTGCAACAAGGTGAGGGGTAGCCAGTGTCGCAAAAGTGTCTCTTAAAGGTGTGGAGAAAACAGGGAGACAAGCAGTGTGTGTCCAGAAGTTGAAGCAGTGCTACTGCCCCAGAATCTACAGACTGTAAAGTGGTACCTCTGCAAACTGTCACCTCATGATGTTGGTCAGAGCTTCTTGCTTCACAAATTGGTCCCCGTGAGGCCTGCACAGTCACTGAACACTGTCACCCTCTGCTATCTGGAGCCATGGTACTGGGTTCAGAATACCCTGCTAGTTCTTAGCAACCTACATGATCTACACACTCTATTGCTGCTTCATTTTTCCTTGGGGAAAGTATTTCAGAGTTCTCCAGTGTGGGAAGTGGTGCCTCCTTAAGAATGTTTCTGGCTCACCCCACTCAGCTCAGGGTGGTAACCCCAGGGAAGTCCCCAGAATCCCAGAATGTGTGGGGGCTCTGCCCACAGGGCCCTCCCCGCCTCAGCTGCCACTGATGAGAATAAGTCTACCAAGACATGATGTGCTTGGGGAGGAAAGGTGGCTGATCTCTCAAAGGAGAAGGGCCAAAAGCCTTTTCCTCAGTGGGCTTTTATTGGGTTCATTTTGCACAGGAATACAGGTAAAGCTCATTAATCATTGTTAGGCAGTAAGGATCAAACAATAGATAACATGCAAAGA
Organism: Tonatia bakeri; assembly: GCA_004024845.1. Lineage (NCBI taxonomy): Eukaryota > Metazoa > Chordata > Mammalia > Chiroptera > Phyllostomidae > Tonatia > Tonatia bakeri. Next base: position 99,011 of record PVIA01004331.1, read on the forward strand.
ACTCTGAGGGCCTATTTTGAGTCAGGGTCTACTAGCTAAAGGGCCATAAAACTTTGGGGAACAAACTCACTTCCTGCTTGGACCTTTATCATTTATCTGAAAGCATTCGTAGCAAAGCAGGTTTCACAGAATTTTATGTATTCTTTCTTAGGCCTGATTGCCCTAGGGAACCCCCACTTTCTAGCACAGGGCTGCACCCACCACCAGCATTGTTTCAGGCTTAAGCCAGGTAAAGGAAGTAAGGCAGCCAAGAGATTAGGAGACTTCTTGCAGACAGAATGAGGACTCAGGCTATGTCAAAGCCAAGGAGCAATAGCCCCCCCAAGTCCTTCCCTTGGGCCTCCCTGTGATCATGCTTGTCTTAGGTCATTTATAATCAAAGATGTAAAACTTCTAATAAAATATTAGCCAACTAAATTCTTAAGCTTATATATAAATCCTTAAACATGTGTATGTGTGTGTGTGTGTGTGTGTGTGTGTGTGTGATGAATTCCGTTTATCCCAGGAATTCAAAAAAGATGTTCTAATATTTGAAAATCTGTTTAATTCATATCAAGAGGTTAAAGGGGAAAAACCTTAGGGTCATCTCAATAGATGGAAGAAAAATAAATTTATAAAATTTACCTTTCATCAAACCAGGACTAAATGAGGACTTCCTGATTTTGATAAAGAGTATCTACCAAAAACCTGCAGTAAACATCACATTTCAATGGTAGAACTTTAGATGCATTCTCTTCAGAGACAGGACTAGGATAAGGATGCCCTCTCTCATTGTTTCTATTTCAACATTGTACCAGCACCGTAGGGAAAGCAAAAGAAAGGAAAAGGAAAAGGATAGAAAGGAGGAAATAACACTGTCAGTATTCCCAGACAATAGTATCACTTAATATGGAAAATGTGAGGGCCCCTACAGATAAGCTATTGAAAAGCAAACCATTAGAAGACAAAAAAAATCAGCAAGATGACTAAATATAAATCACTAAATAAAAATCAATTCTGCAGAAAATTATAGTTTTAAAATAGTATTTTAAAACATAAAGCATGATTTATAATGTAACTGTTTCCATAACTGTTATTATGGAAAGCTCCAAACAACACAAAAGTGGACAGAACATTACAATGAATTTCATGTCCCTATCTCCTGGCCAATGTTATTCACCTACATTCCCAACTCCTTCCTCCTTTCCACGTTATTTTGAAACAAATTCTAGGATCATATCATTTTACCCACATACACTTGAGTATATATCTCTAAAAGATAAAAGCTTCTTTTGACATAACCATAGCAGTATCACTATTGCACCTAAGATTTAGAAGTATTCTTTAATATCATTGAATATTCAATCAGTTTTTTCAATGTTCTAATTGTCTCACAATTATTACAATTGTTTTAGAATTTGTTTACAATGGGTTGATATGACCTTTAAGTCTTATTTAATTTATAAGTTCCCCTCCATTTCTTCTGCCCCCCACCTTTTAGTTTACTTTCAGAAAATCAGGTCACTTGACCTGTGAGTTTCCTACATTCTAGATTTTGCTGATTGCATCCTTATGGTGTAGTTTCACATTTCTGTCTTCTATAGTATTTCCGTTAAGTTAGTGCTTAGGCCTAGAGACTTGATCAGACTCAGGTTTGGTTTTTCCTTTTGGCATGGAGGTCACTGTATTCTTCCATCAAGAGACATAGTATCTGCTTCTCTCTACATGATGATAACAGCTACAAACCCATTAATTCATGAAAGGCCACAAAATAGTGGTATTGAAATTCTATCATTCTTTCTTCACTTATTACTTGGGAAACTCTTACTAAAAGAAACTTGTGCCCTTCTACTATTTAATTATCCAGTGGTACAGTTTATGTAGGAAGGTGGATAAATGTAGTTTTTAAATATAACATTATAGAAGTTACAGCCAAGATGGAGGTGTAGGTAGACACACTGTGCCTCCTCACACAACCAAAAGAAGGACATCAACAAATTTAAAAACAAAAACAACCAGAACTGACAGAAAATGGAACTGTTTAGAAGTCCAACAACCAAGGAGTTAAAGAAGAAACATTCATCCAGACCAGTAGGAGTGGCAGAGATGGGCAGCCAGACAGAGAGGACTCACAGCAAGGTGGTGGCTGGCGGGCAAGGTGGCAGCTGGTGGAGGACCCAGTGAGGCATCAGCTGCTGGAGGGGGCAATCCCACATTCGCGTGCACATAAACCTGGAGGAACAACTGGGGAGTGAGACAGACCGAGCAACCCAGAGTTCCAGCACAGGGAAATAAAGCCGCAAACCTCTGATTGAAAACACCTGTGGGGATTGAGACAGTGGGAGAAACTCTCAGACTCATAGGAGAGTTCATTGGAGAGACCAACAGGGTCCTAGAACATACAAAAGTCCACCCACCTGGGAATTAGCACCAAAAGGGCCCAATTTGCTTGTGGGTAGTGGAGGAAGTGACTGAAAACCAGCAGAGAGCAGAGCAAGCGACATTGTTCCCTCTCTGACCCCTCCTCCACATACAGCATCGCAACACAGTGGCCTGGGTTGCCCTGCCCTGCTGACCACGTAAAGCTCTGCCCCTTACTATATAACAGGCCTGCAGAGACAAAAAATAATAATAATAATTGAAATGAAAGAACAGATCAAAGCTCCAGAAAAAATAAGCAACAAAGAGATAGCCAACCTATCAAATACACAGTTCAAAACACTGGTAATCAGGATGCTCACAGAATTGGTTGAATATGGTCACAAATTAGATTTAAAAAATGAAGGCTATGCTACATGAAATAAAGGAAAATGTACAGGGAACCAACAGTGACAGGAAGGAAACTGGAACTCAAATCAATGGTGTGGACCAGAAGGAAGAAAGAAACATTCAACCAGAACAGAATGAAGAAACAAGAATTCAAAAAAAATGAGGAGAGACTTAGGAACCTCCAGGACATCTTTAAAATTCCAACATCCAAATCATAGGGATGTCAGAAGGAGAAGAGGAAGAGCAACAAGTAGAAAAGTTATTTGAAAAAATAATGAAGGAGAACTTCCCCAATCTGGCAAAGGAAATAGACTTCCAGGAAGTCCAGGAAGCTCAGAGTCCCAAAGAAGTTGGATCCAAGGAGGAACACACCAAGGCACATCGTAATTACATTAGCCAAGATTAAAGATAAGAAGAGAATCTTAAAAGCAGCAAGAGAAAAGGAGATAGTTACCTACAAAGGAGTGCTCATAAGACTGTCAGCTGATTTCTCAAAAGAAACCTTCCTTACAGGCAAGAAGGGACTAGAAAGGAGTATTCCAAGTCATGAAAGGCAAGAACCTCCATCCAAGATTACTCTGTCCAGCAAGGCTGTCATTTAGAATGGAAGGGCAGATAAAGTTCTTCCCAGATAAGGTCAAGTTAAAGGATTTCATCATCACCAAGCCCTTATTATATGAAATGTTAAAGGGATTTATCTAAGAAAAAGAAGATAAAAAATATGAACAGTAAAATGACAACAAACTCACAGTTATTAACAACTGAACCTAAAACAAAAACAAAAATAAACTAAGCAAGCAACTAGAACAGGAACAGAATCACAGAAATGGAGATCACATGGAGTGTTATCAGCAGGGGAGTGGGTAGAAAGAGAGGGGGAAAGGTATAGGGAGTAAGTAGCGTGAATGGTAGGTAAAAAATAGACAGGGGAGGTTAAGAATAGTATAGGAAATGTAGAAGCCAAAGAACTTACATGTATGACCTATGGACATGAACTAAAGCAGGAGAATGAGGGTGGTAGGGGCTATGTAGGGCAGAGGGGAATAAAGGGGGGAGAAATGGGACAACTGTAATAGCATAGTCAATAAAATATATTTTTAAAAATAAATAAATATAACTTTATACATATCAATACTGTACATATTGTTCATACATATAAAGATTCACTATCATAAAGATGACAATTCTCCCTAAATTAATCCATAAATTGAATGCAATTCCAATTTTTAACATGCCCCGGTAAGGTTTTTGATGGAACATGGTAAGTTGATTCCAAAAGTCATAAAGAAGGGTCAAAAGTGCCAATAGAATTTTTTTTTTTAAAGGGATTTTTTTAAGTGTTTTTTTTAAAGATTTTATTTATTTATTTATTTATTTTTTAGAGAGAGAAGGGAGGGAGAGAGAGAAAAACATCAATGTGCGGTTGCTGGGGGACATGGCCTGCAACCCAGGCATGTGCCCTGACTGGGAATCGAACCTGCGATGCCTGGTTCGCAGCCCGCGCTCAATCCACTGAGCTACACCAGCCAGGGCTCCAATAGAATTTTTAAGAAAAGCAAAGTAGAGGAATTTTCCCAAGAAAATGTCAAAAATTACTTTAAAGCTAAATGATATTGCTTAGGGATAAACAGAAGAGAATGAGATCCGGGGGGGAAATGCACTCATATAAGGCTAAAGTGGCGTTATAAAACAGGAGAAGAGATAAACAAATACAAACAGTGGGGAAAGAGGGAGCTGTCTTCAGAAACAAGGATGCTCCTGTGCTGAAGGGAGGGCACCCCTCACCTAAGGGTTTTTATGACCTGCTTCAGGGGAGAACAGGGAGGTGAGAGAGTCCTATTGGCACCTGACATTTCTCAAGTTCCTTCAGCTTAAAATAGTGTGCCATATTTTGGAATAGCATGTTCTGAACGCTATCAACTCATAGATACCAAGTTTAGGAGAATGGTTCTCTGTGGGGGAGAGTGAGGGAAATGGCATTGTCCATACAATGCCATTTGAGTGAAGTCTCTGAAATGTTTGGGGTTTTGTTTTTTTTTTTGGTAAAATGTGAATCAAATATGGCAAAATGTTAAGATTTCAGAAAGCTAAGTAGTAAGTACATGGGTTATCATTATGCAATATTTTTTCTATACTGTGCATTCTTAAAATAACACCATTGAGTGTGGCTGGAGGGTATGTGAATGTCTTGCAGGAGATGCACAGCAACTTGAACATTTCACCTCAAACGTCTTATGGTGTACTTGAGTGTGACATGGTTGTGTTACAGAATTACATACTTATGATTTTGTAATAAAAGATTTGATGTAGATTACTAGCACATAGAAAAGGGGTGTTATTTGTGCCAGACCCTGTATTTTACAGCTTTTATTTTTAAAAAAGAAAGAGAGAGAGAAGGAGAGAGAGAGAGAGAAAGAAGAAAAGAAAGAAAAGGAAAAAGAAGAGGAAGTTAACCTGGCTGATGTGGCTCAGTGAATTAAGTGCCTGCCTGCGAACCAGAGGATTTCCAGTTAGATCCCCAGTCAGGGAACATGCCTGGGTTGCAGGCCAGGTATCCACTAGGGGAGCATGCAAGAGGCAACCACACATTGATGTTTCTCTCCCTCCCTTCCTCTCTAAAAGTAAATAAATAAAATCTTTAAAAAAATTAAAAGTTGTAAATATTATTCAAAATACTGCCTTGGTTTATTTCAGTACTTCCTAAATATCAGATTATTTTACTAGAGAAAAACAGATCACCCTCCTATGGTTCACATCCCAAAACTGACAGTTTCAATTCTAATCAAAATGGTGAAATTACACTAAGGGAGAACCGCAGCTTTTGGTCAATACAAACGCGCCCTCTGCTGTTCCAATCATGCCCAGTCACAAAGTTCGAAAAGGGGTGAAGGGCCAAGGAGACAGCTTTTTCTGAGCCAGCCATGTTTAAAGAAACCCTCACAGAATCCCCCTTATCGTGAAAATACCATAATCAGCCCCCCACGTTCTGTTAATACTACATATTATTCAAGGCAAAATAAATTCCAAGATACCACCCCGATCAACGTCTCCATTTCCTCAACTACTTCGTGCACTAACAGTTTTGTCCCCATGAAAGTCTAAAGGTTGGTGTGTGAGACAGTGCATGTCACCCTTAATGTTCACGAACGACAAAAGAGAGCCCAAGATGAAAAGAGGCTCTGGGGTGGGGGCGGGGCAGGAAGGGGGGCACTGGACAATAATTGAACACGGAAAAAGGGATAACTGCATTGTTAAGAGAATGTTAGTAGGATAGGAGAACTTTTTCTTTTCAAATTTTTCTTTAAAGTATAAAATACTTTAAATAGAATTGAGGAGAAATAAATTAATTCGTGCAAGAATCTGTCGCTTAAAGAGAATAAGAAAAAATGGGTATTAAATATTAGAGTATGACTTTCAAACAGTTTTTTTTTAGTTTTAGTTTTAGTTTTGTTTTGTTTGGTGTTAACATCCATGAGACCTTAAGCTCCCTGAGCCTAGGGTGTGCGTCCAGCCTACTCACTATTCCCAGCACCTAACACAATGCCAGTGTAGTATTTCATGATAAATGAAGGAAGTAATGACCATTTCCATGGACTGTAAATTGGTACAAATATTCTGGGGAACAATTCAACTGTAGATATTGTTCCTTAAAGACTGTATACATCCCTTAATACTCATAGATGTGGACAAAAAGTAAGTCTTTTAATAATCAAAAACATTCCTTTCAGAGATATACTATGCAGAGTGCTTCACAGTGATAAAAAAATTGAAACAATCTGACTTTCAAAAGTTTCATGTTTGGTTTTAGTCAATTATAGTACATACAGATGATGAAATGCTACACTGCTATTAAAATCATTTTTAAGAATATTTATGATACAGTACATTCTAATAACATAAAAGTACATTAAAATTATATATACACTGTATAATTTGTATATGTGCATGAACATAAATATGCCAAAATATTTGCAGTAGTTTTATGAGGGTAGAGTGATCACAGGTGAGGTATTTTTTGTTGTTTGTTTTTACCAGGTGCCAGGACTGCTTTAGGCATTTTATTGTATTAATATATATTTTGTTAGGATTTTAACAGCTTTATCAAGGGATGATTGACATACATAAATGGCACCTAGTTAAACTGTACAATTAGATATGTTTTTTTGTGTTAAATATTATGATTTCATTTTTCTGCAAAGATTTTAATGCAATCAACTTCACTCTTCTTAGATCTTACTTTTGTATGATTACTTGGTAGGATCTAAAATTATTCAGCCATCAATTGTCTTTCATTGAAACATTACACATTGATATGATTTTGAGTTTTTTCCAGTTTCATTAAGATATAATTGACATGTACTATTGTATTAGTTTAAGGTATATAACATGATTTGACACATGTACATGTTGTAAAATGATTACCACAATAAGTGTAGTTAATGTACATCAGCTCACAGAGTTAACAAATTTTTTTTCTTCTGTGGAGAACTTTTAAGATTTACCAGGTAAGTTTTGATACATATATGCACCCATGAAACCATTACCACAATCGAGAATGAAACATTCATCACTCCCAAATGTTTCCTCATGCTCTCTCTCTCCTGCCTCTCATCCCCAGTCACTGATCTGCTTTCTGTCACTATAGATTTGTTTACATTTTCTAGAATTTTATGTAAATGGAATCATACCATATGTACTCTTCTCTGTCTTAATTCTTTCACCACATAGCTCATTCGAGATTCACCCATGTTGTTGAGTGTATTGATGCTTTATTCCTTCCCACTGCTGAGTAGTATTGCATTGTATGTATACGCCAGCCTGTCTGTCTATTCGCCTGTTGATGGACATAAGGTCTGCTGCAAGTTTTCACCTATTAAAAAGAAAGCTTCTATGCACATTTGTGACATCTTTGTATGAACATGTGCTTTCATTTCATAAAGTACCTAGGAGTATAATGGGTAGATGATATGGTATATATATTTTTTTAACTGTCAAACTATTTTCCTAAGGACTTGCACCATTTTACATTCCAACCAGCAGTGTATGAGAGTTCCAGTTCCTCGTGTCCTTGTGGGCTCTCATATAGTCAGTCTTTTTAATTTTTGTCCTTCTAACAATTATGTGTTGGGGGGGTCTTCTTTATGTTTTTTTGTGTTTTCCAAATTTTCTACAATGAAATATACCTTCTATAATTTAAAAATTGTTTAAAGTAACTAAGATAAAAGGTGGCCTAGTCCAATGTAAAGTCTTAGTCTGGAGATTCTTCTCAAAGAGCTACCCAGCATGGACTTCCGAGGCCCCAGCAGAGAGCGCCAACTGTGTGACCTGCATACGCCTTCCTCATAGGACATTTTTTTAAAATCAATTTTCTTTCAATGTTATAACCACACTGAGGTTTTAAGAAAAATATAAACACACATAAACCTCCCAATCTAACATATTTTTTCTTCCAAATCTTATTCATCTAAATATATATTTTACAGAATTCTAACATACTATTCATAGTTTACATTTTTATTTGTCATTATATCATATTTTTAATATTGCTTATTTATCTTGTAACCATAATTTTAAGTGTCAAATTAATGCATCATAATTACTTTCCTAATCTCTCATTGTTGGGCTGTTTTAACTTGTTACTATTAATAATAATTTTGTAATAAATAAGTTGGTACAAAAAGCTATTTCTTCCTTTGAACTATTTCCTTATGATAAATATCCAGGAGTGAGAAACCTAATCAAAGACCAGACACTTTTCTGGTTCTTGATACATACTGTCAAATCGCTTTCCCAAAGGGTCTTACTAATTTTAATGTCATTTGCTATGTGCCAGCAGTGATACCTGCAGATTTGCTTATTTCCTAGGTATAACATATCCCACTGTTTTAATTGGCATGCTGTTGAGGACTCACCAGGGAAGTTTTCCCTGGTAGCGTTTGAGATCATTGACTGTTGTCCTTTACTGATGAAGAATGCTCTCTGTTTTCACAGACCCAGAGCCAAGGAATGTGACCCTCGACCCTCTCGACCCTCTCAGCACTTCCTGCGCTGAGCACATGCAGAGGCCTGAGGCAGATGCCGTCCAAATGACGTAAGCATTCAAAGTTGTAATATATGAACTTCTTTTTTATTTTGTTTATCCTTGTTTTTAATTCATTTCGTTTCTGTGTTTTCTGAAAAGTCTCAGCCGATAGCATACTCTGACAGCTAGAATTAAACTGCTGTCTAAAAAACAAAGATTCTTGGGGAGGACTGTATGGTGATGTCTTTCCTATTTAAAGCATACTCTTTGTGGGTGGCTGATGAGTGAAGTTTAACTCCAACAGTGTGGAAGCAGCTTTCTCCATTTGTCTATTGAACTGGCTTCCACAGATATTCCTAAAAAGCTGAGGTCTGTCAATTCGACCTAGGTTTCTCCTCTCAGCATTCACTCTGCTATAGCGGAAGTACAATAAATAACACTAATAGTACTCATACTAATTGCTAATGCATATTAAGTGCTTCCTTTTTTCTTCTCCTCCATGTAGAACTATAGCCTACTGTGACCTCCCATGAGCCTCAGCGAATTGAGAACCTACCCTCACCTGCCTTGTGGCATAGGGCTTCCCTCCTGAATGCCTCAAAAAGGCTTTATATTCCCTAGCAACTAAGGGAAAATGGCACTTGGATGGTGAGGAAACTATCCAAAGAATTCCATTTTCTAACTTTTGTACATCATCTTTTTCCACAATAGATTTAAACTGCTTATAACAAACCGTCACCAAAAAGAGAGAGCCCTGACCAGTGTGACTCAGTTGGTTGGGTGTCGTTGCACAAAGCAAAAGGTCAAGGGTTTGATCCCTGGTCAGGGCACATGCCTAGGGTACGGGTTCGGTCCCTGGTCGGGGCATGGACGAGAGGCAACCGATTGATGTTTCTCTCCCTCTTTTTCTTCCTCCCTTCCCCCTCTCTAAAACTAAGTTAGTTTATTAATTTAAAAAGAGATCAAAAAAAATTTTTTAATTGGAAGGAAACAAAAAAAAATATACCAACACTCCACAAAAGTCATTACAGACATTGTAATTAAAGAACAGACTTCCAGCCCTGGCTGGTGTGGCTCAGTGGATTGAGCACTGGCCTGTGAACTGAACGGTCACTGGTTCAATTCCCAGTCAGGGCACATGCCTGGGTTGCAGGCCAGGTCCCTGCTAGGGGTCTTGTTTCTCTCCCTCACTCCCTCCATTCCCCTCTCTCTAAAAGTAAATAAATAAAATCTTTAAAAAGAAAAAAGAACAGACTTTCAGAATTGATACTGAGATTCTTGAATGTGAAAGGGGGGGAAAAAGCAGTATGTTCAGGTTTGTGGTTCTCATTTACAGCATACCTGTTCCTCAGGGGAAATAATGTTTTCCTAGCACTAAATTCTAAAGGATAGTTCTTCTCTGGGTTTTTATAGAGTGACATTGAATGATTTAAAGACTCATATATTTACAGGAAATTCCATTTACCTCATTTGACAAATATTTCTCCAGTTTCTATAGAAGGCCCTGTGCTAGCACAGCATAGTAAATATGATACTGATGGGGCTAAAAAACAGAAAATGCCCAAAGCCAGGCCTGGCACACAGTAGCTGTAGCTACTGCTGTTATTGAAACTCATATGGCTGTTTCTTAGGGACCTTTTTACCCAGAGAAAATAAGTCAGTTATCCTGAAGGCACACTGTCAGTGACAGCAATTCTACAAGGAATCAAACTGACACAGCACATGACCTTTTGGTGGCTGAATTTGATCAAGAATACAGTTCAGAGGGCATAAAAGAATGGATGGATATTTGCATCTTATTAGACAATCTTTCTTAAAGGTCACCTTATTTTTCAGCTATGCCTTTGATAGAAGAAGTTTCAGTTAGATAATCCTATGTCATTCAACTGAAAGCATAAACATGCAATCCCAAGAGGCAACCCATTTTTTCTGCTACCTAAGTTTTAGAATTTAACCCAAGACAACCTCAAAAGGGAAGACCGAACTTTCTCATCTTCCTTATTCAAAAAAAGAGGGTTGACGAAGTATGTGAAATGCCCACCAATTGTGTGAAATGACTGAGTGTGTGAAATGGCAGAGAACAGACACTCAGTCAATGTTCACTTTCCCTCTTTCTTGTCCACCTGAGTTTTCTCTTCAGTATGGTCGTGTTGGATTGCTTTTTTCAAAGGGGCAAAGATTATGACGTACACCATTGGCACAGAGGACTCCCAGAACCTGGGCCTGAGTCCCTAGAGAGGTTGGGTCCTGTAGACACATCTCTTCTTCCAAAAGAAAAAGAAGGGAAGACTGAACCAAGAGTGTCCAAGCAGGAAACACCAGCCAACATCAGTCATGTGAGTGCAAACACCTGAGCACTTGGTCAAAAGGCACCACCTGGACCGTGCCCCCGTCAGAGCTACCATGTGCAGCTGTGGAGATTGCCTGCTATACAGAGGCACCTGGCAAAGTGGGCAAGTCAGAGCTGAAATCCAGTCTATGGCCTGTTCACCATGTCCTGTACCCCAGCATTGGGTTGCATCCTTCTGAAGGACGAGGTGTCCATTTCTAATTCTTATAAAGGTACTAAAAGGAAACTTCAGTTTTTCTACACTTACACCACTTCTGGCATCAAACGTCTGGAGGTTTTCCCCATAACAACCAATCCTCCAACTCTCTGGACACCAACCAGGTGCCCTACAATTCAGTTCTGACACTAACTACCCAGAGTTAGACCAGGCCCTACAGAGGATTCCCACCCCCCACTTCCCATCAGGTTTGATAATTTGCTGGAATAGCTCACAAAACTCAGGGAGACATTTATTTACTGATTTACTACAAAGTTTATGATAAAGGACACAAGTGAAGAGCCAGATGAAGAAATACACAGGACAAAGTCCAAAGTGGTCCCAACAGCAGGATCTTCTGTCTCCACAGAGTTTGGGGTGTGCCACCCTCTCAGCATGTGGATATGCTAACCAGTCCAGAAGTCCTCTGAACTCCTTTGGTTGGGGTTTTTATGCAGGCACAGTTGATCACATCATCAGTGAATGGCGATTAACTCAAACTCCAGCCCTTCTGTCCCTCTCTGAGGTTTCCGGTGTGGAGTTGAAAGGTTCAGTCCTCTAATTACATAGTTGGTTCCCTGGCAACCAGTCCCCCTTCCTCAGGAGCTTTCCAAAAGTCACCTCATTAACATAATCTCAGATGTTGTTGAAAGGATCCTGTTATGAATAACAAAACATACTGCCTTTATGTTCCAGAAATTACAAGGGTTTTAGGAGCTTTGTGCCAGGGACTGAGGATGGAAGACCAAATGTGTATTTCTTAGTATGTCACAATATCACAGGTACGGAGTGGGTAGCCATGACCCTGCTCAGCCATCCTCTTTTAGAGGGAACCTGCGTGTTGTCCCAGCCCACAGGGAAGGTGAGGACTGACATGGCTGCAGTCATCTGCTTGTAGTTTCCTGAAAGTTAGCAAATGACGCAGCAGTGGATAAAGCTGGCTTTGATTTAAACTACTTAAGCATTAATCGTGGCAACAGCAATCTATCAAAGGTGAAAACTGCCTCACTTTGATCCAGGTCTGTAGACCACGATTTAGTATCAAAAGCAGGGGTGGATCGTAAAATGTATTCTATTCCTCCATTGTCCCATGAAATTATACCTGGCAGTTTAAAATCAAAGGCTGAACCTTAGGCTTTCCTCACCAGCTCCACGCTCCCTAAGACTTGCTCTTCTGCTTCATCTGGAACCCACACGAATTCTATTCAAAGCTACTCTGCCTTGTTCAGCATAACCTTCCTTTGATGTTTTTGTTTGTTTCTGTTCCTACATGTATCACTGTCCCTGTATCTTGGTCCCTTTCCTTAAATGTTCACCTTTAGGAGGAGACAGAGTTGACTGACAATGCCAAGAGAAAGAAAAGAACCAAGACAGACAAGTCTAAGGTGCCAAAGGAGGAGAGAAAAGGGAAGGTCCGCACAGAAACAAAGGCTCCTGTTGGTAAGTGAGCATGCCCACAAGGAATGGCCAAGGACACACCTAGTGGGAGCTGGGAGGTGTCACTGAGAATCAGTGTGGATCCTATGGGACAAACTCTTTGTTTTGAGTCTCCTCGACCAACTAAGATGGTGTTGCAGTCTTACTTCATGTCACTATCTTAGGAGAGAGAGAGAGGAAACCAGCATGCCTAGACCCGCGATCACCAGAAAAGACAGTGATAATTATATTAGCACCTATTTACTGAATACCCACAGTATTAGGAGCTCTGTATATATGACATCATAAAATCCCCCATAACATCTTCATAAAGAGTTATTATATCATGCACTAGTTGAAGCTGAGAAAGGTTGGGTGACTTGCGTAAGATCAAACAGATCAAACAGTAAACTGGCAGACCCAGGGCCTGACCCTGCTACTTGATTCCAAACACAAGCTGTTACCACTGCCTCCATGAACTAATAACTACATCACAATCTGAGAAATGGGCAGGGAGAGCATTTGGGAGGGGATAGGATGCAACCAGCTCTGAAGATTGCCCCAGCCACCATTTTTCTTGGTTCCCTATGCTACACCTCACAAGAAATTCATATTCCTGTGCTTCTGAAGACGTTTTTTTTTAGTCTAAAAACTATACCAGTTTTTTCCTGGCCACATGATTCAGAATACTCTCCAAACAAATAAAAATATATGTAAAAAGGGATGACATTAAATACTCTCCGTGGCCACATCTATTTTTAAGGTTTGCTTTTCAAAGTCTTGTTGACTTCCTGTTGTTATAACCCTTGACTTGGATAGCACTGGCAGGACTGGGAAAAGGAAACACTTGTGACCCCCAGAGATAAACTGAGGAAGAGTCCTGAGAGAGAGGAAGGCTTAAGCTTTTCCAGGTTACAAACCTCACTCTGGAGGCATGACCATCCAGCTGTGTCCACAGGTGTCCACTCTGGAGGGTCTTGCCCTCACCACACATAAAGTATAACAAAACATTTCTAGTAGCAAGATTGCTGAATTAAAGTTGATACACTAGAATAAGACAATTTTCCAAAGCATATTTTGTGGATTACCCTTCTTAAAACAGGTGGAGTGGTTAGTAAAATGCAACTTTCTGCCAAATCAGACTCTTGAGTGGGGCTCAGGAATCTGCATCCCATGTGACTCCATTGCACACTGGAGTTAAAAAGTTACTGAAAAGGATTCATAGAGCTCTGGACAGTGTGGCTCAGTTGGTTGGGTGTCATCCCGCAAGGCAAAGGGTCACCGATTTGGTTCCTAGTCAAGGCTCATACCTGGGTTACAGGTTCAGTCCCTGGTCAGAGTGCACGCAAGAGGTGACGGATAGATGTGTGTATCACATCAATGTTTCTCTCTCTCTCTTTCTACCTCCCTTCCCTGTTGGGAACTGCCCTGCCTGGTTTCAGAAGCTGTAACCCCCCCATGGCTAAGGCCGAGTGAGTGACCTTCAGACCATAAGCCACTAAGGAGACAAAGCTTTTCTCTCTGGCAAGGGCTCTGCTTCTGCTCCTTTTACTTCAGCCTGCCTGGCCCCCAATGCTTGATCAGTTAGCCAATGATGGGTAAGATTCCCCAAGGGGGAACAACCCAAGACAGGCACAATCACAGGGAGGCCCCAGGGAAGGACTTGGGGACTATAGCAAAAGGGGGTGATGGACCCTTGCCCCTTGGCTTCAACATAGCCTGAGTCCTCATTATGTCTGCAAGAAGTCTCCTAATCTCTTGGCTGCCTTACTTCCCCTGCCTGACTTAAGCCTGAAACAATGCTGGTGGCAGATGCCACCCTCTGCTGGAAAGGGCAGGTTCCCTAAGGCGATCAGACCTAAGAAAGAATATGTAAAACCCTGTGAAACCTGCTTTGCTAAGAATGCTTTCAGATAAATGATAAAGGTCCAAGCAGGAAGTGAGTTTGTTCCCCAAAGTTTTATGGCCCTTTAGCTAGCAGACCCTGACTCAAAATAGGCCCTCAGAGTTCTTTGCATGTTATCTATTGTGTGATCCTTACTGCCTGATCATGATTATTGAGCTTTACATATACACCCTGTATTCCTATGCAAATTGAATCCAGTAAGCCTCTCCAAGCAAGGGTCGGGTCGCTCTGGTGGCTGAGGAGCTCGAGGCTTGCTCTCCGCTTGAGAGAGAAGTCAAGCTGTCCTTTTTCCTCCACAGGACTAGGTAGTCCATGTGAATTTATTTCGTCTCATCCATAACGCCGAGGACACTGTGGGCTGGTGTCTGAGTCACTTCCCCTCTCTCTAAAGATACATTTTAAAAATCTTAAAAAAAAAAAAAAAGGAGGATGCATGCCCTGGTTGGTGTAGCTCAGTGCACTGAGTGCCAGTCTGTGAACCGAAGGGTTACCAGTTCAATTCCCAATCAGCGCAATGTCTGGGCTGTGGGCCAGGTCCCCAGGAGGGGCAGAATGCAAGAGGTAACCAATCAATGTGTCTCTCAGACATCCATGTTTCTCTCGCTCTCTGTCTCCCTCCTTTCTCCTCTCTCTAAAAATAAATAAATAATTTTTAAAAAGAAAAGAATGCACAGAGATCACATTTGCTGAGCTATATCTCTGTCCCTGATTATTGTTACCCAGGAAAGTCAAAGGAATCAAAGACTGAAAAGAAGTCAGAGCTAATTCCCAAAGGAAAACAAACAGGTGCTGAAAGGAAAAGGACGCAGAAGGAAAGGAATCTGGAAACAGCAGCAGAGCTGAGTAGGCATGATGCCATTAATTCTAAGGGAACAGAAGACACCTCAGATAGAGGTTTCTTTCCTTCAGCCTCTGTTGTGGAGGACCCTCGGCTCTCTCCCAGACATGATCCTCAGGAGAGCCAAGTTTCAATAGACAGAAAGTCGTCACCCACCCAGATTGTAACTGTCACAGGACACATGGAATCTGAAGAAGAGAGAAGCCATGAGGATCCCCCCAAGGTAGGATGTAGTGTTCTCACAGAAATCCCTCTGGCCCCACTAGTGCAAATGCAGAAGTGGAAAAAACTGCCCCAACTTGTACTGTTGTATAGAAATAGTTCTGATGCAGAATGGTTTTATATATTCTACTTTGGTACTTACCAACCTTTTGAAGAAGCCAGACCTGGTCAAAATCGTAAGGTGGCAAAGACCCTCTGAAGTGATGCATTCTGAGGCTCCCAAACTTCCAGGGCATGTACCCACCCCTTAAAGAGCAGGAAACTGGTGCAGCAGCCATTTGTGAGGAGTACAGGCCCCATAATTTCCGGGAAAGGTGGATTCGGGCCATCAGAGCCAAGCACATATCCTTGACTTGGCCTGAAGCTCATGCCTTGCTTGCCTCCAAAGGCTGTGGATATTTCCTTTCCTAATCTGCTATTCCGTGGCCCACAGCTGGCCCACAGGCAGCTCACACAAACACATTCACATCTGTTTTTACAGGATGCTTCTGCATGTAAGGGTTACATTGTTCCAGAGGCCTTGATTCCAATGTCGAGTATTTAAGAGAAAAACTAAGTGAGTGTAAAGAAAATTACCCTTGAAAATTCCTGCTGTTAACCAAAAATAATATCATACAAGTTCATCATTCAAAGAGACCAACACAGCCAATTTTCCTCTGCTGTTGGAATAGATCACTATTTCTTCCACTGAGATGAAGATGCTGCACTACATTTAGAGATCCTGTACCAAAAAAAAAGAGTATCTTTAAACACTACGTTAAAATACCCACAGTTAAGATACTATGGTTAAACTTACATAAGTTACATGTATATGGTACAACTGTACTGAATCTCATTTAATCTTTATATCCAAACTCTTAGATATGATTAGTCCCATTTTACAGACCCAGAAACTGAGGCTTGAAGAAGCTAAAAGCTCTGTTGCCACAGTTACACAACCAGCAAGTGATGGAGCCAAGACTTAAACACAGATGTTTTGACTCTAAAATCAGAACTCTTGTCATTATTTTAAATTATTATGTATTTTATAGTCCATGGTCTTCCAAAAAGGATTTCAGAAAGATGTCTCAATCCTCCCAGCTGCCTAGATTATGAAATTCTGCTCTCCACAGCAGACAACAGTTTCAAACTGTGCACAGAACTTTTCCGAGCCTGCTAGGTTATTAGAATTTCTTAGATTTATTGTCAACCCATAGTACCACACTGCCCCTGCAAAGGCTAAAAAGCAAGGAAGTGTCACCCCAAGTTGGGTACACAGGGAAGAGTTGCCTTTCAAGGTTCTCCTTATAGACATATTTCTGACTGACGAGGAGGCACTAGGGAGACAAAGAAAGGCACCCTTCGCATAAACTGATAGAACCTTTCATGGAAAAAGTGGGTTTGTTTGGACTTAAATGTGAGTCTGACACATCTACACCTAAAACTGCCCCTGGTAAAATAGCCTTTATTGAGAACCTGTGGTACCTAGCTGACTTCACAGGAGAAGCTTTAAAATCACGGATACCTCCCACCTAAATATTCTCACTTAATTGGTCTGGATGAGGCCCTGGCCTCAAGCAATGTTTAAAAACTCCTTGGGAAATTCTATAGTGCAGCTAGGGGTGAGAACTCTAGACATACAATGTACCAAACGCTATGTTGGCACTTGCGCTGTTCCAGTTAATTCTGGTAATAGCCCCAAGAGAAAGAAGATATCAGAGACATTAAGCTGTGATCTCCAAATCCTGAAGCAAGTAAGAGACTTGGATCCATATCAGTCAGACCCCAGAGCCCAAGCTGGTGGCTGCAGAGTTTGTGCAGCTGTGGTCAGAGTGTAGCAACCACTCAGCAGTTCCATCTCGAATTAAAGACAATCTCATCTTGGATGGAGGAGGGGCTCACTGCTGAGACAAGCTCACCCCTGATCACCGTACGGTGTGATGCACCAAGAACTTACTGGTTTCTTAGGACCTCTTCGCCAAGAGGGAGCAGGAGAAAGCTTTCCGGGACAGGCTGCGAGCGGAGAAAGCTAAGATGAGACTGTTGGAGGTGGAGAGAAAGAGAAAGGAGCAGGAAGAGCAGAGGCGGCTCCAACAGGAGCAGCTGGAGAGGGCGGAGAAGATGAAGGAGGAACTGGAGCTGGAACAGCGAAGACGCACAGAGGAGATGCGGTGGGTTGGAGACAGCAGCCTCAGAGGCTATGGCCATGTTGGGGAGTGGAAGAAAAAGATAGGGGTTGACCTCCACTAGGGACAAAGTTTGATTCTCAGGCTCCTGCCCTGAAGGAAAGCAGCGTGTCTCATTTTTGTCTGTCCTCAGCTATACTAGGAAAAACCTGAACCAAAGAAAAGATTCAGTGTCTTGACTACTAGGCTTACTGGATAGCTGTTCATGGGAGCTTCCTGGCAGGGCCGTGCATTTCAGTCCAGAAAACATTTGTTGAGTCCCTACCACACCGTCTGGTTTACACTAGGCCCTTTCATAGGCCTTGACTCATTTCATTTCACCTTCATAACAACCTTGTGAGATGGGAGTTTCAAAATCCATTTTATGAAAGTGGAAAAAAAGCTCTGGGACCTTAAGGCCCTTATTTCAGAGCACAGAGCTGTGTGTTGGAACAGGTAATCTTCTATTGGGCTGGCCAAAAAGTTCAATTGGTTTTTTCCATAAGACGGCTCTAGTAGTGCTTAGTTGTCTTTAACTTCATTCAAAACAATTTTGTTAGATTGCATTGTGACAGCTGTCAAATCAGCATGCATTTAAGAAAAAATATCACAATTGGTGAATTTTTGTATAGCCATTTTGATATTGAAGATGGAAAAAATAGACATTTTTGGCATATCATGCTTTATTATTTCAGGAAAGGTAAAAACCCAACTAAAACACCAAAAGAAAAAAAAGATTAGTGCAGTGTATGGAGAAGATGCTGTGACTAATCGAAGGTGTCAAAGTGCTTTGAGAAGTTTTGTGCTGGAGATTTCTTGCTGGATGATGCTCCACGGTTGGGTAGACCAGTTGAAGTTGACAGCAATCATACTGAGACATTAATTGAGATCAATATTTATACCACATGGGAAATAGCTGAGATACTCAAAATATACAAATCAATCAAGTTACCAGTAAAAATGAAAAATGTATCTTATTTTACAGAAAAAAAACATACAGACTTTTTGGCCAACTCACAGTTCCAGGCCCTATGTGTTCTTGCCTCTGCCCTTCATTGGGTTTCCCTTGAAAAACCAAGCCTCCTCCAGCAGGATGCTCCCCATGGCCCTTATCCCACAAAGTCTCCACCAGGGGCACTGCCTGTTGGCTTGTCTCATAAGGATGCCACATCTTCTTCTGCCATTTTCCTGACTATCTTGTGTTTTCTCAGCTTAAGGAAACAAAGACAAGAGGAAGAACGGCAGTGGCAGGAGGAGGAGAGAAGGCAGTGGCTGCAGTTGCAAGCAGCCCAGGAGAGGGCCAGGCAGCAACAGGAGGAGTTCCGGAGGAAACTGCAAGAATTACAGAGAAAAAAGCAGCAGGAGGAAGCTGAGAGAGCTGGTGAGGGGGAATTCTGGAGCTCTCTCTGCCTCTCCTATCTGGGGCAGAAGTATCTTTCTCCCACCGTGGGTGTTCATTTGAATCTCTGAGGAGTTAGTCCTATTCCAGCTTACTGTGTGAAGCACTCTAGATGCATGAGCTACTTTTTTCAAGGTAATTGATATAGGTGACCATAGTGAGTTCAGATTCACCAAAATAAGACTCCCTTGTGAAACAGCTCTTGGCTCCTGCTTGAAATTCAGCAATCCCCTGAACAGGGGACCCTGCCCCTCCCATTGCCCTTTCCACGTTGCTCAGGAGGAGCTGCTTAAATTAGAGTCAGAGCCCTGTTCCTAGCTTCCTTCCCTAGCAGATGGAAACAATCAAACATCTGGATAGCTCCAAGGCAGGTGCTGATGTGGGGAATCTCTGCAGCCTCACTTTTGAGGAAGAGAACAAAATTTCAGCAGATGACCCTTTTTAGACTGAACGGTCCAGCTGAGTAAGCACCAAGTTTCGCCAGAACCTCATCTGATCCCCTTCCTCAACTCATCCGCATACCACCCCATAAGCACAGTGGGCTCTGGAAAATTTCCCCCCAAGGTTTTGTGTTAATTGTAGTATACTGCACATAGTAGGTGCTTGACAATGGACTCTTAGTCAGTTAACCCCAACATAATCCCCACAGAGGATGTGGCAGCCTACTGGCAGGTCAGCATTTCTCCTGGGGAATCCCTGTGAATCACAGACTTGAGAGGTGGATCAGAGGATTTTCTCCAGTAGAGACCCCTGATGAGACCACCCCCTTTTCTATTCTGCAGAGGCAGAGAAGCAAAGGCAGATGGAATTGGAAATGAAGTCAGCAGAAGAACACAGGCTCCTGATGGAAATGGCTGAAGAAGAACGGCTAGCATACCAACGACGGAAAGAGGAGGCAGAAGAGAAGGCTTGGCTGGAAGCAGAGCAGAGAAGGCAAAAGGACGAGGAAGCAGCCAGGCTGGCTCTGGAGAAAGCCATGAAACAAAGCGAGGAACTAGCCAGGTACTGGGTACTTGGGCAACGGTTACCACAGAGGAATTGTTCAAGGGCTCCACTGCCTGGTGCTAGTACTTGCACTGCCTTTGAACAAGTCCAAATTATACTCCCACTTTCTTCAGCATAGTTTGGAAAAACTAAAGAACAGAGGTGCTTTTGCAAATGTCACAGAATTTCTTCATGGTTTATAAAACTGGGATTGAAGCTGGTAGTTTAGAGATTATTTCAGCCCTCTGGTTTAGATGAGAAAAATGAGTCCCAAAGACAGGAAGGATCTTGATCAGGGCCAGACAGTGAGTTAGGGGAAGTGCCCAGGCCAAGGACCCCCTGATTCTGAACCACTCCTTTCTCAATGTTTATTGGGTACCCATTATGTGCCAAACATTGTTCTGGACACTTCCTTGGAATTCAGGAATAAGCAAGAGGGATGTCTCTTCTACCGTGCCATTTATATTCTAGGGATGGGGGGAGGGGGATGGCAAGAGACTCTAAACAAATATATTTATATTTAGCTGGCAATAAATGCTATACAGAAAATTTTTAAACCTATGACAGGATTGCAGGCTTAAATATCTTTTTATTAATTTTCTATTGATTGATTTTACAGAGGTGGTGGAGAGAAGAGGGCAGAGAGGGAAACATTCCATGTTTCCCACTTATTTATGCATTCATTGGTTGATTCTTGTATGTGCCCTGATCAGGGATCAAAACTGCAACCTTGGTGTATCAGGATGATGCTCCAACTGAGCTATGTCGCCAGGGAGCGGGAGGGCTAGTTTAAATTGGTTGGCAAGGGCAAGGCCTCTCAGAAGAGGTGATATGTAAGTTGAAATGTGAATGACAAGGAATTAGTCACATAAACATCTGGGAGAAAAACATTCCAGCAGGTAAACCCTAAGTGCAAAGATCCAAAGAAAGGAATGAGACAAGCATGCTAGAATAAAAGGAAGTTGGCGTGGCTGGAACAAAGAGAACAAGGCACAATGAGCACTTCCAGAGGAGGTCAGAGAGGTAGACTAAAACCAGATCTCGTGAGGGCTTTGTTAGGAGAAAAGACAGAATCAGTCATCAGGAGCCAATGGCATTTCCCCACTTTATTCTCACCAAATAGTAACGATCATCACATCTTTCTGATAACAGAAGCTCTTGAGTAATAAGAGTTTGTTGGGGTTTTTCTTTAAGATTTTATTTATTTTTGGAGAGGGGGGAGAGGAGGAAGAGAGGGAAACATCAATGTGTTGTTGCCTCTTGCATGCCCCATACTGGAGACCTGGCGCACAACCCAGGCATGTGCCCCGACTGGGAATCCAACCAGTGACCCTTTGGTTCACAGACCGGCACTTGATCCACTGAGCCACACCAGCCAGGACACTCAAGTAATATGGTTTTAACTGACAATTTAAGCTGCATCTAAGCTAATACTCTATAGGGGACTGGAAAGAGAAGGCAGCCAGAACTCTATTTCAAGGTTTTCCACCTAACCTTGAATTGTTCCTCTCCTGGATTTGTTATGTGAAGTAACAAACAGATCATCAGTGAAATCCTGATTCAATTTCAAAATTATGTATTCCATGCATCAGAGAAGTACGGCCGGATTCTTAAGTATTGAGACCAAACGAAAGCTACTGGAGTTACAATTTTTTCAAAGATAAAACTGACAAGTCATATGAGGGAAAGTTGAGCAATTTTCTAAGGCTTAGAGCAAGTAGCGGAGAGCAGAAAACCACGTAATAAAGGGATGTTAAGTAGAGCCTCACTCCACCAAGGGTAGAACTTAATGCCAACTGGCTGTATTTCCTCTCCACTGTGTGACACTGGCCCAAGTACTTTTAACTTCTCTGGCCTGTTTTTTTCCTCTGAAATAAGGGAGTCCTGCCCTGTCTTGTGCAGATCGGGGGATTAAGTACCAGCCTTCGAACCGAAAGGTTATCAGTTTGGTCCCCAGTCGGGTGCATACCTGGATCACAGGCCAGGTATCAGGTCAGGACTTGGGAGAGGCATGGAATTGGTGTTTCACACGTGGATGTTCCTCTCCTTCTTGCTCCCTCCCTTCCCCTCTCTAAAAATAAAGTCTTTTAAAAAATAGATAAGGGAGCAATGCAAGTTTAAGAACTGTGAGTTATGCCTCTTTTACTTCCCCAGTAGGAAGGTCATGACTCTAAACTTCATATCTAAGTAACTACATGAACTGAACATGATGCAAGATGCACACTAAAATGCAAGATCAGGAGCCCCAGGTCCAACTGATGATTACTCAAGTCCAAAGTTCTTCTACTAACTGTAAGGGCCATTTCTAGGATGCTTAATCAGGACTGGGATTGGGGGTGGGGTTGTTTCCTTAGGCAAAAGTCTGCTCTGAAGAAACGTCTTCATTTCTATCGACAACTCCACAAGGAAGCCAGTGGCCTGCAGTGGGCACACAACATCTCCAGACCATGGGTCTACTCTTACTTCCAGTTTCTACAAACACCCAGACCTTAATGCTACAAGAAAACTAAAAAGTAAGTTGGGAGGTGATGACAGAAAAGAGAAACTCCTTCTGAAGTTCCACCTCATCTTGTTCATGTCAACCCACACCTAACTTCACTCTGGGAAGTTCACTCCACTCACTACCCCTCCCTGCCACTAAGACTTTACTCAACCCACTTACACTCTTCACTCACATAAATCTTTTATGTTCTCCAGCACCACACAAATCCAGCAGCTTTGGTGCCTGATTTCAGTAAGACGCTATCATAGTCTCAGGATAGTTCAAGTATTTCATTTTTGTCAGTGTCTGAAGGAGTTGCAGTTAAATGGAAATTCTTCAATGCAAATAATTCTGAATTAGATAGAAGCTAATTTATATATATATTAAGAATTATTATATTGTTTTTATAAAGCACATCTACATCCATTTCATCCTAAGAATCTAAAACCTAATGTCTACTTAAAACAAGATAATCATTTGGTAAATGTTCATTTCACAATATGAGCCAAAGTAGTTTCTAGAACTATGCTGTCCAATAAGAAGTCATATGTAGCTATTTAAATGTAAATTAAATATTCCATTCTCTGGCCACACTAGCCACAATTCAAGTGCTCAATAACCACGTGTGGCTACTGGCTACCATTTTGTAAAGCACAGATATAAAACATTTTTATTATCACAAAAATTCTTCTGGACAGCAAACTGTTCTAGAGCCCGGAAAATCTAACAAATCTTAAGGCTTGCCTTCCAACTGTGATTCGAAGAACCAACAACTCACATAACTACCCCATTTTAAAAATCACACTGACTCTGTCAAGGAGTCTTGATTGGATCATTTGTCTTTAACATCTATTTAATAAGTATCTAGTTTTGTCACAGAATTATTAAAGGGGATGAAAGAGCTTCAGCAAAGATCTATAAAAGGGTATTAAAGCAAGCATTATCTGAACCTGAATTTTCCCACAAATCTCCTTTGCTATACTTCACTCTCTACAACTGAAAAACTTGGTATTTGCATATGATTTCCTCATATTTCCCACTAATGCTTATAAGGTATATGTATTCTACAGAAATTATACTTCTACGATCCAGAAATCAAGCTTAATTTTGATTCTGTATTGCTGTGTTACAAAATGACCCAAACACTGGCTATCAGTAATAGTGAATTTAATGTCTTTTTCTCAAACTTGATGGCCCTACTTACACATTCATTCATTCATTCTTTCTTTCAATTACTTTATCAGATGAGAAAGGAACATATCAAATAATTCAACCAAGAACAAAAGAAAGAACACTCAAGGAAAACATCCCTGTGGGGGAAATTACCATTATTGACTTTATTTTCTTCCTTCTTTTACAAATTTAGGATGTTGCAGTCAAGCACTATATAGAGTGGCTACACTAAATTTATTCAAGGTCCCTTCCAAATCTGATAATCTATTAAACTGTTGCTGTGAAAGGCCTATTTTACCAGCACTACTATACCAGATAATCACATTTGAAAGTTAACCACAGCAGAATTCAATGCATTTGGAAGAACCCAATTAATTGAAAAGATAAAATTTATTTCCCCAGTAGCTAAGCTTTATCACCTAAACGCTGAGAGCCTTCACAGATGCAAACAAAAATAAGATACCAAACCACCTATTCACGTATTCTGGATTGCTCCAATAGTCTATCAGCTTTGTTACTCAGGCCTGATAGAAATACACAATTCAATGAGGATTTCCTACAAACGGGCCTAATTTCTAGTCACTGTTTAATATAATGTAATAAATGCCAGGTGATAGTCTAAATGCAGTAATTTACCTAGACTATATATGTATAGTACAAATAACTTTTCAGATAGGGTCAGATACAGGAATTTATAAGGCAAGCCAATTATTTTTAGGAGGTGACCTGGATTTTTAACAGTTTATAAAATGCATTAGAGACAGGTTTTACTTGCTCTTCTCAAATGCCCAGATGACATTCTATTTGGGATAACATGAAACTGGATTATGTGTATGCATAGATATACTAAATTCTGTGATTCATTAAAAAGTTAAAAGGTTAAGACCTCTAATAGAAACTTATTTGGTACTTTAATCTTACACAATTTAAGTATATAAGATATAAAGAAATAAAGGGAAAATATAAACAAAATATATCAAACCTTAAGTAAGCAGAGAAACATTTTGTTAAAGGAATAACTGAAATTATCAATATAAACCAATTAAGAATTTTTGGTGTGCCCATTTATTCAACATGATTAGGTAACTGTATCATATATATGCACCATACAGAAATATCAAGTATTTTTAAAAAACAGAACACTGAGTATTTAAGAAGATATTGTGGCCTTAATTAAATCCTTAATTCAGAAGGCACTTCAGTAACTTTCAGTGCTTCAAAGCCATGATGATCATCACTGTACAGTACTGAAAAAATATGTATTTGTACTATGTACAAACAATAATTTCCAGTATTATGCAAGAAAATCTTGTTTCAGCCATTTTCTTTTTCTTTCTGTACAATTAAAAATAAAATGGAACATTAGTGTGATTTTTACAAATATTTTGTTTATTTTAATGAAGCTGGTACAGACAATGTCCATTTAAAACCCATATCCCAGGCCAAAAAGTACAAATTAAAATAAAAAAGAGCAGTGTTCTGTTGTACACACTTCTGCATGAATAACTTTATTAACTGCTAATGAAAATTAGAACTTTTCTGGGATCTTCTGACAAGATTTTTCTTTACTCTTGAAATGCTTTTTCTTCAGTGAAGCCATCTTTGGAGTTAGTCCTTAGTCTCGATTTATCTGTCATCTTGACTCCAACCTGATATTTCTCTTCTTTTGGTCCAGACCTTCAGATTTTAAAAGTAGCTTCAAGTTAAGGAAAGGTCATTTTCCACGGTTCAGTTCTCCGAAAAACCTCCATCTCCCACTGAAAGTCATAGTCCAGGAGTGAAGCAATCACAAGCTAGAACTTCCGGGCTACTTAGAAATGTCATTACGAACGCTTGCATTGGTCGACCTCATTTATCACAAGCCTGAAAATGCACAGTCCTGAAAAGGGTGGCCTCTCTGTGCACACATGTAATATTTAAAAAGGAGAGGGCAGTATGAAGGGGTCTGAGGTTTGATCACCAAAAATCAGCACAATGAAAACAAAATAATAATGAATGGGCACTAGAATTCAAATTACCAGATGTTTTAAAGACATAGGGGGTAGGGGTCAGTTTTCAATTCAATTCTGAACACCACATTACAAAAGAACTATTTTTAAAAATAAAAAAGGACTGAGGGAAAAGTAAATAAAATAAAAAGAATATCTAAACCGCTGAATGACCCCCTGTTTGTTCCTGATAAACTTCAATCACATCTTCTTCCTCCATTCCCAGCTGTAAGAGAAAATAAAAACATTTTAACAGAATATAAAAGCATGATTTTTTAATTGACTGCAATTATGCAGTCACTGTTTTAAGGTACAAAAAGATACAAAGGGGATCCACAGTTGTACTATTCTAAGATTAAGAATGCAGTTCCTTTAAAATACATGGAGATACGTATTTCCCTCAGATTCCATGTCAGTGAAGTCATGTATTACTTTGCTGAGTCAATTTCACTTTCCAGCTTATTCGCTATATAGAACTTAAGTGTTGTATCAGAAAGGACCTTAAAAGAGTACTAAATCTAATGGAACATGTATTTCATAGTTTAAACAATAGTTTGATGGCATATTTTCTAAAAAGCATTTTATTTCTAGATGTAACTACCTGATAAAAATCTCTTTTCTTTTTCAAAAAACCTCATCGTTTTGAAATATATGTGATTTTAGTTAGAAAAGAGATGCCTAGGGATTCATTTCTAAGTGGTTTGCTTGTCATTTAGAATTCCTTCTGGTATATAATTATTTTTTTTGACAGTGACCACTCTCAATGCAGAAAAATTATCTATATACCTACTCTTATTCCATTCCTCCAGTTTTATAAGCTAGATTATCCTTCAGCCCATCCCTTCTCAATTCTTTCAGGAAAAAAAGGGGGGATCCTTTAAAATGTCTTTTATAGAATATTAAGCAAAGTATATAAGCAATTATCTTTACAAATTTCATGTGCATTGAAATATCATGGAATTTTTTTTCTTACAGACATTACACTTACCTGTAGGGATATGTTCCAGACCGCCTAATAGAGGCCTGAAGCCAGAGACAGTATCGAACCCTATATATATATATATATATATATATATATATATATTGTTTTTTCTTACATATATACTATGTTTTTTCTTCTTTAGTATATCCGAATTGCCAGAATCACTATTCTTGTGCTTTGGGGCCATTACTGAGTAAAGTAGGGTTACTTGAACACAAGCACTCAGATACCAAAACAGTCGATCTGAACACCAAGACAACCACCAAGTGACTAACAAGTGGGCAGTATACAAAGCACGAATACACTGGACAGAGAGAAGATTCGCAAGATTTCATCACACTACGCAGAATGGTGCACGATTTTCAACCAATGAATTGTTTATTTCTGGAGTTTTCCATTTACTATTTTAGGACCACAGCTGCTTGCAGGTAACTGAGACCACAGAAAACAATACTTCTAAGGAGGACTATTATATTAATAATGGTTGCCTCTGACCAATCAATGTTTCTTTCTCTTTCTCCCTCCCTTCCCCTCTCCCTAAAAATAAATCTTAAAAATAATTAATGGTTGCCTGCTAAATGGGAATGCAGATATATTCAGAGTATATTTTCCATTTTATATAGTTTAATAGTTTGGTTTTATTACTTTTATGTTTAACTATGAGAAGTCTTTATACAAAAAAGGAGAGTACACAAAGGGGCACGGTGTCACACTGTAACCCAGGTACACCCTTAATGAGGATAAAGGACTCTGAATCTGTTCATTCCAGTGTGCAGCCAGGATTGACAAACAATAGGTAAACTGAAATAAAAAACTAGCATTATGTTCACTGAACTATAATGAACCACAAAAAAACAAATGAAAAATAAAAATTTTAAAGTCTAAGATCAATAATCCCTAATAAGAAAAGTTTCATATTTTATAGATGATGTTTTTATGCAGAATTTCAAAATATAAAAATTAAAGTATGCTAAGGAAATTAAAAATATAACACAGGCTTCTGTGGATTTAGAATTTTTAAGTGATTAAATTGGCATTAGTGTTATGGTTATCTTGGCTGTGGTACATATATGAATATTAAATTATTAAAGATGCTATAAAACTTCATTTTAATTACACATATAGCCTGTCAAATACTGCAAGGAATGAAATTCCAAACATTACAAGGGAACCTTGAAATCAGGAAGGTAGCCTGTATCCTCAAAACTATGTACATTAGCAGACATGAATGAACAATGGGACAAGGAAGCCACTCCCTAAACATCTACTCTTTCTCACTGCTCCATTATTTTTCTGAAAATATAATCTCTTAGTGATAGTAAGGAAGTTGTCACCAAAATGCATTTAGTATCTGTTCTATATTAAGAGATTATTTTAAGTTAGAACAGGGGAAAAAGATGAGTGTGGAACATCTTACTGCGCCAAAAAGTAAAGACATGTTCAAGACAGTAGGTAGAAACTAAACCTCAGAGGGAAAGTTTGATGAGAAAGACAATCAAAAGTATGTCCCAACAAATTACTCAATGAAAAGAGGAAAAACAACAATTACACAGTAAAGAAAAAAGTTAAATTGAGTGAAAAAACATCACCTATCATAACACCCTGAGAAAGACACATCACCATTTATGTAGTATTCAGCCAAGAACATAATACATAACCCAGATCCAGGACTTTCTAGAAAATAACTAATATGTATTCTTCAAAGATGTAAATGTCATAGAAGACAAGAATAGCTGAGGAAATGTTCCACATTAAAGATGATTAAGGAGACAACTGAATAAAATATGTTGATACTGAGCTGGATCCTGTGACAGGAGAGAAAATTTATTATAGAAGACACAACTGGGACAAATGACAAAATTAGGTTGTAGCTTAAAGTATTCTAATAATATTAAGTGTCCTAAATTTGATTAACAGCACTGTGGTTACATAAAATATACCTGTTCTTAAGAAATACACACTAAAATATTAAGTAGTAAATGGCCATGGTACATGTAACCTACTCCCAAGTGGTTCATAGGGTATACATACCTAAATACATACATGGGGGTTAGGGAAGTATAATAAGTAAAGGTAGCAAAATGTTAAAAACAGGTGAATCTAGGTAGAAGAGAGTATGATTTTTTGTACTACTCTCGCAACTTTTCTGTAAGTTGAAAATTAGTTTAAGATAAAAACTTTTTAAAAGATGGAAAAAAAAGATGGAAACATGTCAAAAAGAACAGACACCAACCTGAAGATGTCCCTCACTGGCCAATATCTTAAAAAGAATATTCACAGTTTCAAAGCATCTCCCCATAAATTATTAATTACAAAAAGAAATGATAACTTCGCAATGGAGAAACCTGGCAGTTACCACATTAAGTAACTACATCCATAACAAGACAAAGAGCCATCAGTACCTCCTGATGTGATGCACTCAGAAGTACATGGCTTCACTCTGTGCCACTTGTATCAAAAATGCGAAACTGAATCTATGTAATCACGAGGAAACATCAGACAAACCCAAATTGAAGGAATATATAAACAAAGAAAACAGTCTACATAATACAATAAAACAAATTAAGACACAGAAGCATTAAAAAACATGATAAATCAAGATGACAGAGCCAAATATATTAATATACACTAAGCTTCTGTATGAAGTTCTCAAGATGGGTCAAAGTCAAAATCAAACCATAAAGGTCACCATCACCATGAAAGTGTACCAGAAAATCTGCCAAATTTGAGGAATATCTGTCCTTCAAAAAGATACAGTATGTGCCTTATGACAATCTCTGTACCCCATTCCACTTTCAGCTTCTCTTTTTATTGGCACTTTTGAAGGCAATATATAGGAAGTTCAACTCAGATGATTATTTTTTTTCTCTGACAAATGATATACCACTTAAATCAGAGAATATTCAAGAAATGGGCAGTTTATCATGAACCAAAGCATTCAATGCAGAATTTAAAATTTTTCTTGACTCAAAGAAGAAATTTTACTCACTTCTTTTGGAGTGTGATTATCAGCAATTCTCTGACCTTCAAAGAGAAACCTGAGTGAATTCATTGGAACTCCCTAAAAAGGCAAAAAACATATATATATATACACACACACACAAATCTTAGAAGAGATAATAAAAACTTTGATGCACAAAAAAGCAAACATGAAAGCTTCAACAGAATACATAGAACATAAAATTAGCTAATTGTTTCATCATAATTACAATTTATTGAGTACAAATTATTTGTAAGGCCATCCCTGTCCCAAGCATTTTACATACATAATCATAATTGTTCATCACCTTATCTTCATTTTACAGCTAGAGAATCAAAGGTAAGGAGAGGGCACACAGCAAGCCAAGATTTTAAGGCCAAATCTGTTCTAAGCCAGTGCTCTTGACAACTATTTCATAGTTTCCTCTGAAATCTGTAAGCTAACATAAAAGATAAAATCAGAAACTGGATGAGCACCCTCACTCACTTCTAACTGTATAAGCAAGACTGGTTTTAAAAAGATTAAATCATAGAAATATGATAAAAGCATCACAGCTGTTCAGATAAGCTACAATAAACCTGTGATGGCATAGATAGTACTGTATCACAAAAGATATTAAAATAATTTTTAAATCACTTATTCAACAAAATAGCTAAGATATGACTCATGTAATGAGAAATAACTTCACTAAGTACAAATCAAGAATCATTAATTTAGTCCAAAAGTATTATGAAAATTTTGCTCAATATTTAACATATTAAGATTTTCACTGCTTAAACATGGTCCCAAAAGCAACCCCCCAAAATTAAAACTATCTTTCAATATGTACTACACAGAAGTACATAAGGCCACGCACACTTAACCTTCATTTCACTAAATTCATTAAATTTTACACTTAAATTCTTTCCAGGGCATATATTAAATAAATATAATTGACTAAGGTAGAATACTCTTTGATTTTGATTTAATTATAGGACATACACTGAATTATAGGTCAAAAATGTTTCTATAGAAACCAATCAATAAACACAAAACGGAAAAATGACTCAGTAAATATTTACTTTTTGTACTTTTCAATCCCCACTGGGTATTACATAGCTCCAACAAATTAAGTTTCCTATTCCTTGCATGTTATTAAATAAAAGAAAAATATTATCAAGCCTCTGTGAACTAAGTATAAACATCTTTTCTAAAGACTGAATGCTCTGAAGCATAAAAAAGCAAGCATATTCTGAGCCACCCTGTCCGGTGTGGCTCAGTGGGTTGGAGCATCAGCCAGTAAGCCAAAAAGTGATAGAGTCAATTCCCCGTCAGGGTGTATGCCTAGGTTTCAGGTTCAGTATCCATCAGGGTGTTTATGAGAGGCAACCGGTCAATGTTTCTTTCTCACATTAGCATTTCTCTCCCTCTCTCTCTCCCTTCCCTTCTAAAATCAATACACATGTCCTTGAGTAAGGAGGAAAAAAGTTGGAAATGATTCTAAGTTGATATTATATTTTAATTATCTCCCCAAATTTAGCACCTTCCATAAACTTTAGCTCTGTGATTTACTTCTTTACTTTGCTGTTTTTCCTCAATAATCAACTCCTTGGCATATAGATGGAGAGAGAATACTATATAATTTTCTTCAGAATTGTTGAGAGGATTAAATACAATGTATCTTAGTACCTAGCACAACACATTTAATATTTGTTTCTTTCCCCTGGTGAACACTCAATTTTAGTGCTCATCAGTATTATTACAAATGTGAACTAGTTGAGCCCCAATTAATAAGATTTTACAGAGTTTAACAATATCAAAAACGGAAAAGACAAAAATGTTTACTGTTTTACATATCCTAACACCTAGGTAATCTTTTTCTTCTAGCCAAAGCGATTTTTACATAAATTACAAATTTAAACTGTAAAAAGAAACCATCTAAAAAACCTCCAATACTTGTGTTAATATCATGTGACACAATTCAATTACTAAAATATATTTTGGTTATCTCCTATACCCGGATGGTCCCCAGCGTAAAATTTTTTGACTTTATGATGATCCGTAAGTGATGTGTGCGCTGTAGAAACTGTACAGTTAAATCTTAAACATGGGTGCTCACTTCGGCAGCACATATACTAAAATTGGAACGATACAGAGAACATTAGCATGGCCCCTGCGCAAGAATGACACGCAAATTCATGATGTGTTCCCTATTTTTAAGCAAAATATAGTCAAAGACACTGAAATAGAGAACAGGTGGAAAGTGACCAGAGGAGAGAGAAGAGGGAGTTCCAGGGGAAAAGGGGGAGGGTTTACCGGAACAAAGTTAAAAGACACATGGACAAAAACTAGAGGGAGGGTGGTAATGGGAGGGAAATTGGGGGGGGGGGGGGGGGGGGGCTGGATTGGGAGTAAAGGGGAGAAAACTGTACTTAAACAATGATTAAAATAAAAATAAAAATTAAAAAAAAAAAAAACCTTGAACATGGGTCTGAGCTGCACAAGGCCACTTACTTGCAGATTTTTTTCAATAAGTCTGTACAGTATTATAGATGTATTTTCCTTATGATTTTTTCATAACTTTTTTCTCCAGTTTATTTTGTTGTAAGAATACAGTATGTAATACATATGACATATAAAATAACCCCTATGTTGTTCAAGATCAACTGTACTTCAGATTTTGAATTTTGATCTTTTCCCAGGCTAGTGATATGCAGTAAGATACTCTTTCATGATGCTGGGCAGCAGCAACGAGCTGCAGGTCCCAGTTAGCAATGTGATCACAGGGGTAGACAACCAATATTCCACAAAGCACTGTGTTGCCAGCACTTTTGAATATTGTGTGTGTTCTAAGCACATTTAAGGTAGCCTAGGATAAGCTATGACTTTCAAAAGATTAGGTGTATTAAATGCATTTTTGATTTACAATATTTTAATTTATGATGAGTTTACTGGGACACAACCCCATCATAAGTCCAAGAGCATCAGTACACTAATTCCAATTACATTTATTTAAAATTATATTTTATTACTAATGATAATGGATAGCATTTATTAAGCATTTTTTCTTTTCTTTTCTTTCTTTCTTTCTTTTTTTTTTTTTTTCAATGTGTGCTTGCCTCTCGCTCACCTACTACCAGGGACCTGGCCTCCAACCCGGGCATGTGCCCTGACTAGGAATCAAACCAGCAACCCCTTGCTTGGCAGGCCCGCATTTAATCCACTGAGCTACACCAGCCAGGGCAATTAAGCAATTTTTATGCATCATGCTAAGAGCTTTATGCAGGTCATCTTATTCCATCTTCATGGGATAGGTTCTGTAATATTCCTATTTTACCAAGTTCCTTTTAAAAAAAAGATTTTTTTATTTATTTATTTTTAGAGAGAGGGGAAGGGAGGGAGGAAGAGGGAGAAAAACATCAATGTGTGGTTGCCTCTCGTGTGTTCTCCACTGGGGAGCCTAGCCCACAACCCAGGCATGTGCCCCAACTAGGAATTGAACCAGCAGCCTTTTGGTTCACAGGCCAGCACTCAACCAACTGAGCCACACTAGCCAGCTAAGGGAGAAACAAGGCACATAACTCATTCTTGTTCAAACAGTGGTAGAGCCCATATTTGAATCTAGACAGGTTAAAGGAATTAGTTATCAATTTAATAACCTAGTTCACGAAGGCCAAAATCAGCGAGAATTTGGTATTAATAAATTAATTCGATTTCTGTATGATTTTTAAGAGAAATGCTTGATATTAAAAGTATAGAATGCAATTAGCAGTAATCTGTACTATTATGTACAAAAATAGTAAACAGTACTTAACGATAATGATGTTAGTACTTAAATTTAACATACGGCTATACTTTTGGTTACAAACAAAGAAATTTCACACTGATCAATAAAATGTACTTGCTTAATTATACATACTGGTAAGCCATAAAGATAAAATTAGTGACAAAGAAAGCACTATATTTAGTACAATAATATACAAACCTGTCTTTGACAGTATGATTCTTTGAGTTTCTTGAGATGTGTTGTCATTTTCACTTTGAAGTGAATCTCACTGCTATCCTAAGGAGATACAAGAAAACAATTATCCCTCTTTGTGTAAATTATTCGCTTTGCTTGAAACAAATTATTTATTATACAAATAGAAACAAACCTTGTCACCTGTATTTTCCCACCAAAATATCTTTTTGTATTCATAACAGGTATTATTAAAACACTCTAATCACTGCTTTATACCCATTTCAAAAGAAATTTAATAAAACAAACATAAAGACAATCTGCCTTGAATTTTTTAATTAGCAGCATAAGTAAAAGCATGTATGTCAGAGAATGCATTGCTTCATAACTGTATGTTCATTCTATATTTAAAATAAAAGGTGAATTATCACAGACTCCCCAAAAGCAACTCTAAACAAAAAAGTACTTCCCCAACAAATGAAGTGTGATTGAAGATGGTCAAACTACAAGAGACATGCAAGGCCTGTCCAGAAAGCATCCAGCCATGTGCTATGAAAAATAGACACATTTATTGAAGATACAAGAAACATTTCCATAGGACGATGATACCTCAGCCAGCCATTTTAGGAGGCGGCACCTTGAGACCTCAGAGTTCTCCCAGAGTCTCTTCCACTGTTCAAAACACTCTGCAAAATCCTTTGTTGGAACTGCCATCAGCTACCCCATCATATATATTTCCCTCAATTCTCACTGACAGTCTGAAATGGCTTCCCTTTCAAAGGTGATTTTAGTTTTGGGAAAAGTCAGAAGTCACAGGGCACCAAATCTGGGCTGTACAGGGGCTGAGTCACCCGGGGCCTTTGATGTTTTGCCAAAAAACTCTGCACAAGATGTGATGCATGACTAAGCTGCCCATAGCTGCACTTTCTGCATCATCCCAATAGTTTCCACAGAGGGATGTTCCAGCTTAATCCCAAACCTGATGCAGATTCATAGCTCAGTCATTTTGAATGAGATGGCCACACCGTACACACACTCCACTCAATGGCATCTACCACCCCCACTGACTAGTACAGTGAAGTCATCATTGTTCACACATGCGCATTCCAGTCCACTCTCCTTGGCTGCCAGGTCACATCAATGTAAAACAAACCATTCTCATTATGTTAACAATGCTTGGAATTTTTTTGCACAGACTTTGTATACCATAAAATAACAGACTGAAAAATTTAATCCTGCCATAGAAAGTCACCCCAGAATCTGGTTTCTCTCACATGATAAAATGATTAAGAACCTGAGTCACTTAAATAGATTTGTGGGACCACAAATCTTTTTTCTTTTTTTTTCAATTCTTTTCTTCTACCCAGACTGTCAAGCAAGCTATCAGGCAAACATCAAATTAATACCGACACATGCATATTGTAAAATTTCAAAGCTAATCCTTATGCCTGCATATCATATTCATAAATTATACTAGAGGTTGAACATTTACAATATTTTTGTGTCTATAATTGTAAAGAAAAACAAACTCTCTTTCTATGGATAATATCATTAACAGACAAAATATCTATACCATAACTTCACACCATACACTAAAATCACATCCAGATGAATTAGAGGTAACACTTAATTTTTTTTTAAATATTTTCTCTTCTTCTTAAAGAGAGATTTCCCCCCTAATCTTTACATTGACAAATCCTCATTCTAAAGCAAGATTTAAACCTAGAAACCCGTTTTTAAAAAGGAGTTTGATAAATCTGTCTCAAATACATAAAGACAAAGTGGACCAGTGGTTGCTAGAGGCTAGGTGTAAAGGAGGGTGGGGAGTTACTGCTGAGTACAGCATGGCTTTCGGGGTGATGAATATGTTCTGGAATTAAACAGCGGTAATGGGTGAACAGCCCTGTAAAAATACGGAAGTCACTGAACTATACACTTTAAAATGGATTTTATGATATGTGAATTATATTAACAAAAACTTTCAAAATCAGATAACCCCAGAAAATAATATAAACACATAATCAATAGAAGAATATAAACATAGTAGACCAAAACTTACACCTCATTAATCAGAGAAATGTAAAATAAACAAAATTTTACCTATCATACTAGCACGACATTGAAAGACTAGTAATATTGCATGTTTGGTAGAATGTGGGGAAATGGAACTCTAATATTTTGATGGTGAGAGTCCACCAATTCTTTTGCCCTTTAAAAGAGCAACTATGAAGATGCATTCTTCCAACAATTTTCAGCTAACCTTAATTATCAATTAACATCTCAAAAAGAGTCAATAAGATATAAGCCAGCAGCTAGAGAAATGAGGTGCAAGAAAAGGGAAGTGGGTCACAAAAAGAGTTGAGACGGCCCTTTGTTTAAGGTGGGCGCTAGCCTTATCACTCGATACTATTTAATGTACTTGCCACTGAAGCATATTAAGAAAAAGGTTTTATTTGAAGAAATTAAGGTGACCTAAATCTGCCCTGAAGAACAATTAAAAATCAGCTTCTACCTCCAACAGTTTACAGCAAATTTTAAAACACCATTTTAAAATAATTTGCCTTACTTAAATCGTTTCTCCTGTGTGACAGAAATTATTCACATATTCGAGTCAAAAATAATGAAACTCACCTGTCCAATAACTTTGAGTTTAATGTATTCTCCTTCCTTCTTATCGCCCAAGTCCTCAGTTGAAGGTTTTGCCTCCTGAAAAAAAAAAGTCCTTTTAGAAATAAAAGTTCCTATATGCTATTTTTATTACTCTCTTATGGGTATTTATTACTTCAGCACAGAGTACAAAATCTGCACCTGAGAACACAAAGATCATTTATTTTCTCGGCCAGTCAATTAAGCGAAAAAGGTCCTAAGTCAATTATTGGCCCAAACACCAGTTCACTAGAAATCAAGAAAGAGGTCTCTTTTATTATACTATCCTACCAGTAATGGTGGTAAAATTTCACTGTCCATCAGAATCACCTAAAAGACCTGTTAAGACCCCCAGTTTATTCTGTGGGTCTGGGGTTGGCCTATAATTTGCATTTCTAACAAGTTACCAGGTGGTGTTCCTGCCGTTCATGCTGCGGGGGGCAGAGGGACAACCTGGAGACCATTAGCCAACAGTCAAGTCTTGTTAGTCAAAGGAAACTCACACTCCATGAATTCTTAACCAAACACTACTACAAAATTATCTTCTCACAGCCTTTTGGGAGAAGTTAACTTCTCCAATTACAAAACTGTACTAAGAAATGTAAAATAACCATATCAACATAAGCAGTCTATTTAGCAAGGATTTAGGAAGAAAAATCAAATAGCAAAGTACTGCCTAATGCATCCCAGAGTCAAAACAAACCAGTTTTATATTATCTATTATTTTAGACATCTGAAGCAATATATCCAATTTTAGATTAGGCTTGGCTGAAAAAAAAATCAGAGGAATTTGAACTGAAATAAGGAAAAAGCACAAACAGGTTAAGCAGGAAAAGAGGAAACAAAACTGGAAAACAGAAGAAAAGAGGGTCATAAAATACTTTCAAATGAAGGGATACTGAACAGAAAATGAAATTAACAGAATAAATTATTTCAAACCACTTCGTCATGAAGTAAAGTAAGTCATTTTTAGTAAAGGAGGTGGGCTGGAAATTTTCATTTGGCCATCAAATTATCCACTTTTTTAAATATATACTCTATTATTCACAACAATTTCAAATTGTTAATCCACACTTGGTAAGAATATAACCGATGATGTATTTTACAAGTAAAATCACAGGGCCACTACCTGTGTATCTCATGCCAATAACTTAAAACTAGTAAGCAAGCTATTTAACACTCAAAATTTAACAGAACCTCTTAAATAGAAGTACCTTTTAACATAAACATACAGGTTAGAGTCTAGGGAAATGCTTAGATTAACAGAATTGACTTTGTTAGTGTGAATTTTTGCCTGCTTTTCATTCTGCAGAACTTTCAACATTTGCTGACTACTGCATATTATAGCAGCAGGCAAAATTAACCTTCTTTAGTGAAACAGTATTTCACATGAAAACCAGAAGACTGTCTTCAAAAAATAGCCTCACCATCATATTTCCATGAATTTGTATTCATAGTAAAACAGTTGCTTCTTCCTTTAAGTTTTCTACAGGAGGCGAGGAAAGCTTCTATGCAATGAAGGGCAAAGAAAGCAACAAAGCCCTGAGGCCCCTCCAACTGGGAGGAGTGTTAGTAAAGAAGCTTTGTTTGAGTTAGCACAAAGAATCATCCACCCCCCAAGCCTAGCAGCAATACATCAGCACAACAAGGCGATTCTGCTCCAGTATCTCCTTGATAGGATAGCTATAGAGGCTGCTCAGGACAAGAACTCTTTCCCTTCCATCGTCCACAATGGTTCAGAAAACTCTTTAAAAGCACAGCTTCTCTTACCGTATAACTACCCTGATCAAAAAGTATTAATAGCTGCCAGTACTTCAAGGTCTAGAACCAAATCCCAAAGCACTCCACTGAGTCCCTCCATTATCAAGCTCAACTCTCATTTTTCTTACCAGTTTTTTTATTTTATTTTACTTTTTCTTCTTACCACTTTCTTTACAAATCTAAGGATTCTGTTAAATGGGACTATTTACTGTTCCCCAAATATGCCCATTAGCATTTTTCTACCTTTGGCCCTTTGTGGTCTCTGTTTCCTTTACCAGGATTATACATCCTCTCTCAGCCTCTCCTGAAATCCTCTCAGAAATCCACTCCAGGCCTCATCTAAAGACGGGTATTTAAAAACTCTTCCAGGAACCACAGCACTCCTCAGCCTTCCAAATGAGATTACCGTAATATTTTCCTTTAATGCTATTGCAATTTATTCATACCTTTATAGCATTTATTCTCAATTTAAAAATACTCCATCTCAACTGGCTTCTCTAATTGTTGTCCTCTTTTTCATCAGACTTCTTACAAGAGTACTCAGCATTTGCTATCTCCACTTTCACTCTCAACCCACTGAAATCTGATTTATCCCTCACCATTCCAAATGAAATTGCTCTCACCAAGATAACTAGTTCAACTCCTTACTGCTAAATCAATGGACAATTTCAAATCTCTTCAACTCTCTAACACAACAAAGACTTCTTCCTTGATGACTTCCTTAAATCTCCACCTTTGACCTCCAAGATTCCATTCTCTCTTCATTTTGGCCATTTCCTTAAATACTCGTGGCACCTCTGGATTCCCTGTCTTCAATTCCCTGCTTCTTCTTTGTCTCCCGGGGTGACCCATGATTACAACTATTTCTAAGATACCGCATACCTCACTCTATTGCACTTAACAGATGTTGCCATTTTACAAATTGAAGGTAAGACCTTCCACCAGCAAAAAGATTACAAGTCATTTTACTGCAGTGGTATGGAACAAAACTGGCAATAGCTCTGCCTGTGTACTAACAACTGTTAATCATTCTCTCCAACCTGACAATTTTCTGAGTTTCACACTCACTTATCCAACTACTTGAATATTTCCACTTTGGATGTCCCATGGATACCCTCAATGTAAGTGTCCAAAACCAAATGCTTTCTTTCTAACTTTTCTGTTAGCTTTAACTCCTGGTCCTGCAAACCAAAATAAAATTAAAAAGCCTACAACTCCTCCTGGATTCCCAATTACAATAAATGACTACCATACATTCAAATGCCCATAAAGAAACTTGGAGGAAAATCCTAACTGCCTATTCTTCCTCTCTTAAATCTCACACTTAACCATTCATCATTCTGACAATTGTCTTCAACGCTCTCAAGTCTAGCCCATTCTCTACTAGACACTGCCTTAGTTCAGGCACTCATTCTTGCCCATTAACATTACTGCAATAGCATAACAGACAGAACAATCTTGGGCCCCAATTAATTCTCCAAACTACCACCAAGTCACTGCTCTAAAATGCAATCCAACCAGCCCAGAAACCTCAGTGTTAAGTTCAAACTCCTTAGCTGACAGACACTGGTTCTTCATGAGAGCTGGTCCCTGTCTGGCAATCCAGCCTTATTCTCCTCTCTCTCTCTTGCTAATACTATTCTTTGCTCTACCCATACTGTACTATCTACAATTCCTTGAATAAGGCACCCTCTACCCTATCTCCACTATCCCTCTACATACAAATTCCTTCTGCTTGAAATACTCTTATCTGTGCCACTCTCCTTTCAAAACTGAGGCATCACTCCCTACAAAATTATGTCCCTGAAAACTCTAACTGTTCCCATACTGCTTTTATCTTTCATAAACACATGTTTATATATATATCTGTATCTTCCAGCAGACCAAGTTCCCATTGGTATGCCTTACTCTTCTTTGCATTTCTAGTCAAGTATAGTACCTGAAACTTTGAAGATATTCAATATGCTTGTTAAATAAATTAATGTTTTCTGCGACCATTTTGTATGTCTTGTCTTCCCTCTAAGTTTACAAGGAGAAATCCAAGTTTTCATCTTTATAATCTCTATAGTGTCAGGCAAATACTAGGCAATTGTTTAATGTTATTGAATTAAGCTGACAGCACTATTTTCTATATTGTACCACAAAGTCTTACTAATGCTTCATACTTCTACTACATACAATAGTCGAAACAAAAATCCTTTCAGTTTTTTGGGGTTTTTTTTTAGGATTTTTTTTTATTTTAATTGTTGTTCAAGTACAGTTTTCTGCTTTTTACCTCCATCCCAGCCCACCCCTCTCCTTTCAGTTTTTTACACTCACAGTTGGGTAAGAGATAATTCACTTCCATTTCATAAGAACATACAAAGATTAGGATTTGAAATTTCCAAAAATAAGCTGCCAATTTCTCTGTTCACTCCATTTTGAAGAACTCTTCCCAACTCTGCAGCACTATAGCAGTGTCATCCGTACCACTGGTTTAATAGACCCATGTTTGCCTAATGTAGCCATCCAACTTTTCATGCCCTTTTTTTCCTTTTGACAAACTAGTCTGGAAAATGAGATGATCTTGGACAAAAAAGGCCAAAGTTTGTCTCCAGTGATCTCAGTGTCTTTTGTATGCTGCCTTTCCTTCTCTCCCCTGTAAAAAAGCAGCCAATACACAATGGTATGGCACACTAGCTACAAAACAGTGAAAGCATTCAGCACTGGGTCTGGGACACTAGGTCATCAGAGAAAAGAGAATCCCAGAGAGGGCTGGTTGGTTTAGCTGTAAAGGATACACAGCTCCAAAGCAGAAGAAACTGGCAATGGAAAGAAAAGTAAATGTATGTGCAAGATCAAAGAGAAAAACTAGAAACCTTCACATTTTCAGGTACCTGTCACCCACAGACAAATCATGTTAAATGGAGTGATAAAGGAATTTATCAAGCACCAAGCACTATCAACTTTTCTTTCGAAGACATAGAAGGAACAGCTTGGAAA
The DNA here is from genome assembly GCA_004024845.1 of Tonatia bakeri. Classification (NCBI taxonomy): domain Eukaryota; kingdom Metazoa; phylum Chordata; class Mammalia; order Chiroptera; family Phyllostomidae; genus Tonatia; species Tonatia bakeri. Next base: position 140,167 of record PVIA01004331.1, read on the forward strand.
TACAAGATGGCCAAGGATCTGAAAAGAGACCTTGACTGGAAAGGAGAGAAGACACAGAGTCCTCATTTACAAATATTCAAAATTCATGAGAAGGACTTCATTGTGCAATTTCAAAGTCAAAACAATAAGAAGTCTGCTCAAAGGCACTCCAGCAATCAGTATGTTGACAATTCAATCAAATGGAGAGAGCATCACATTTAACTACCCCAATCTGTCACTGACCCTTCCAGTTGTGCAAGGATCGTTCATTCTTCTATAAGAGGGGACGGCCCTGAGGGGGCCCAAACAAAGAATACATTTACTCTCTTTGATGACATTAACAAATCTGTTCATTTTTTTTAATTTTTAAATTTCTTATTGTTGTGTTTTTTCTATTACCATTTTGTCCATTATTCAAGATGTGATAACAGTATCCTGGTTTTATAAAAAGTCCACTTTTAGATATATATATATTAAAGTATTTAGTAATAAAGATAAAATAATGTGATGTCAGGGATTGGCTTCAAATATGAGGGAGTGGAATGGGGCAGCGTAGACAAAGTAAGATAGGCCAAGAGATGAGTATATGGGTACAATTATACACACTTTAAAATGTTCCATAATAAAACATTTCAAAAACAATGCAAAGTTTCCAAAAATTCTGTTAACCATAGGTCTTATTATAATACATCAGCTAATTTCATTTTATTTCCTAATGAAGAAAACTCAACAAGAGTTAAATTGAATAATTCTATATTTATATCCACTATTAAAAGATACAAACCCCAAAACTACAATAAAGTCGTCTCTCTTCACAGCTCAGTAGATATACCACTATTCTAAAAACACAAAAATACATATACACCTTCATTTTTATGCTGTATATGTTTAAACTTAATGAGAATACTGGAGATTTGAAATGCAACTGACCAGATCTAGCTCTATAACTTCAAGGTTTAAGTAAAGCTGTCAAGATACTGGGTCTGCTGGAAATTTACATGCAACCCTAGAATTGTGGTGAAACACTAGATATGCACAGACAACATCACAGGAACTAAAAATTGTAACTGAAAACTGTACTGGTTTTGAAAACCTCCTCTTTGCGCCTCGACTATACAAAACCTGGAACAAATTGGTTTGATGTACCCAAAAGTATTATCAAACAGATTTAGAGGTATAGCAGATTTTGTTAATTACCTACCCAATATGCATTTTCTCCGTCCTTACAAAGGGATACCCAAGTCTGGCCATTTCTCAGCTTTTTTATGGCCATGTGATACAATGCTGACCAATGAGATAGGAGATGACATACTTTTTTTTTATATATTTTATTGATTATGCTATTACAGTTGTCCCATTTTCCCCCTTCACTCCCCTCCACCCTGCACACCCTCTCTCACCCACATACTCCCCCTTTAGTTCATCTCCATGTGTCATACTTTAGCTTCTACATTTCCCATACTATTCTTACCCTCCCCCTGTCTATTTTCTACCTATTGTCTATGCTACTTATTCTCTAT